>JAJLXT010000023.1:14422-135811 GCA_030571395.1 Nakaseomyces sp. UFMG-CM-Y6046 | reverse complement strand
ACAAGTTTTAATATTACAAATTCCAAAATAAATAAGGTTTATAACCTAACTAGAAATAAATCAACAAAGAAACCAAAAATTGTTTCAAAATTACAGATTCAAGAATTCATATGGTATATAGTGTGCTCATACATTAGAACAAATCAACAACATTATATGGACCCAATATATACAAACTGAAGGTTCCCTTGAACCTTCATTTTTCGGTGTATACTATGATCTTTAAAGGTATTGATTGACGTGATCTGAGTAAGGTACTACATGATGCACCCGATGGGAGCTTACTTCAACATTGTTGAATTAAATATGAATCCATGCAGTGCACTTGGGGCAACGGGTTGCTATTGGATATAGACCGTGATAACTGGGTCCTCCTTTTGTCATTGCTCGATATGGTTTTCTGGTTTTGTAACCGTAGTTTGTCAATAGCGTTCCGTGATACGTGAGAGGCCGGAGGGTCCGTCCGATGTCTGATGTCAGGGCTCAACTGCCGGAGTTCTCTGCAGGCCTATGCTCCGAACGTTGATGGTGATATAGTAAACATGCAACCTAAAGTTTCCAAATCCGTTAACGACGTATTTAGCCTTCCCTTTATGACGGTTTGGAACTCGGTTGGCAGAGCACTGGGTTTGCTCATGAAGACCTGTTTTCTTATAAAAAGCTGTCTTTCCCATTAATATTTGATTTCTTATAATAGTGTGCATTTCTTATTTAATTGAATCAGGTAAACCTCACCAACGATAGCAGTGTCACCAATACAAGAAAAAAAGAACAAAAAAAAAAAAATTAGTGATGCGAATTTCTTCTGTCACGTATCTACTGGTACTGGTTGCCGCGCTTGTATTAGCTGTAACTTCACAAAGGAGGCAACACCCACAGCTGCAAAGATGCACTACGTCCATGCAATGGGTTACGGCAAAGCCTAAATGGAGCGAGGAAGTGGTTCGATACTATGTGGCTGTTACAACATACACAACTGGAAATTGTAGCATTACATTGAGTCAACCTGCCATTGATAACGCCTTTGCATACGCCAGGGAAACGATCTCAAAAAGTGATGCATCAAACTGGTGCGAGTATATAAAATATCAAGGGACATGGAGCACCGAAATCCGAATTGCGTCGCGAAGTGACTTGGGATCTGTCCCTTACAATGTTTTGAAGATACCTTGTCCGAGAGAAATTGACTGGAGGTCTGCTGATACTAATGATGAATTATAATTCAGTTAATATGAGACCACTCGGGTCTTGAAAGTAGCTATTCGTTTGTAAACTCAACTCCCCATGTTTTTTTTTTAGATTACAATATCTCTGAACAAGTCATCTTTGTTTATGGTTAGAAGCTATCACTTTGATTATTGACTAGGAGTTTCATAAGCACATAGCAATATCAATGTGATAGTATTAAATTATGATTTACTTCTGTCATACAAAGGATAATGAGTACTATATAGTTCAAAGTATTGCTATTGCAAAACCAAAGATCTCTGTTCCTTTCATAGTTCTCTATTCCTTCAGTCAGCCAGAAGATTGAAATCGTGGACCTGTACAGTTTGGTATTGCCATCCAGCGAGCACGCTTTAATAAACGGCAGACACGTCGCACACAAAGTCTTTGCGTCGACAGAACCTGAACACTGCAACCCCAGCCACAGCGACTTTCGTCGACCGCGAGAGCGAACGATAGAAGGAACAGACCCCTCTGATCTTGCAATAGCCATGCTTTAAACTATATATTACTTATAACCCTTCATACAGATAGCAATACATCCTATATTCGAAGTTTCATATAGATATTGTTATATACTTTATGAAACGTGTTGTTGAGTAATTAAAGTGATTACATATAACCTTAAACAAAGATGACTTGTTCAGAGACATTGTAATCTAAAAAAAAAAAAACATGGAGAGTTAAATTTGGTAGCAAATGGTTACTGTATTTCTAAAAAAAAAAGTATTCCTATACTGCATACATTATAATTGATTCTTGGTTTGAAGCTATGACAACACCTCGTCCGGACAAGGCATCTCCCAAATAATTTCATTTCCATTCGGCATAAAATCCTCCTGTAGAATACGGATTGTGGTGCCCCATGTCCCTGCAAATTTTATGGACACGCATCTGCCTGGGTAAGAACTATTTGAGATTATATTCCTGGCACGATCAATGGCGTTCCCAATGGCAGCATCAGCCACTGCAAAGTCACAGTGTTTCCCAGTAGTGTATGCTGTAACAGCTACAAAGTATGGAAATTTGTTCTCGCTCCCTTTAGGCTTTTCGTTAAGCTTGTGCATAGATGTTTTGCATTGTGTCCACTGTGGTGATTGTCTCCTTTGTGAAGTTACAGCTAATACAAGAGCGGCAACCAGTACCAGTAGATATGTGACAGAAGAAATTCTCATCGCTAAGTTTTGCTTTTTTGTTTTTTTGTTGTTTTTTTTTGTTGTGTTGAATATACTGCTACTGCTGTTGATTTCTAGTCGATTCAGTTAAACAGGAAATACACAAATTTATAAGAAACCAAATAGTCCTGGGAAAGACAGCTTTTTATAAGAAACCAGATACTCACGGACCAACCCAGCGCTCTGCCAACCGAATTCCAAACCGTCATAAAGGGAAGGCCAAATACGTCGTCAACGGATTTGGAAACTTTAGGTTGCATGGTTACTATATCACCATCGACGTTGGAAGCAGCTTGGCTTGCAGAGAGCTTCGGCAGTTGAGCTCTGACATCAGACGGACTCTCCACACTGCCCCACGTATCAGGGGAGGCTATTGACAAACTACGGTTACAAAACCAGAAAACCATATCGGCCAATGACAAAAGGAGGACCCAGTTATCACGGTCTATCCAATAGCAACCTGTTGCCCCAAGTGCACTGTCTGTATTCATATTTAATTCAACAATGTTGAAGTAAGCTCCCATTGATTGCATATCATTACGATTTTTGAAAACATATGCAAACTACACGTACTATCGACTGCCAGGGTCAGAGTAAACACAGAAAAGCGAGAGCGCAAGGAAGTCTTCGGTTTGTATATAGTTGATGTACACAATGTTGCTTGTTTACTCTAATGAATGAGCATGCTACATATCTGTGGATTGGAACTATTCTAAACATGTTCTTATTTGTTGTTATTACGTATATCTTATTGTCCCCAGAATATAGCATAGTATATAATACCATTATTATATTATTACGCACTATTATATGATATACACCTGATGATGCGAAATCCGCAGTATATAGATTGGTGAGATCGGAAGCTGTATTGACAATTCAGCTCGCAAAAATCTGATAGGATTATTAGCTTGAATTCTAGGAGAGTTTATTTTTTATGATGATGGTACAAACTTTTAAAGTAAGCATAAAAAAGCTATCAACAGGTGAATACTTCTAACCAGATATAAATTTCGAGGTCAATCGGTTATGTCGACGTTTTCGTATCATTTTTACAGTATTCCCATATTGTATATTATTGCCATATCTAGATCTATAAGTCTTGGAATATCAAATTACCTTTGCATAACTTTAATCTAGTCTTTTCCCTATTATCATAAGTTTGTTTTAACTGATTCTACCTTGCAGAATGGCTGCTATTTACGATATCGACAGAGACACTCACACCGTTTCTTGGGAACGGCATTTTTATACAACAAATTCACGGATCAGTAAAATTTATAGCATAATTATACATTCAGAAATAACAGCAACCAAAAACACACAGACATTAATCACATGCTAAAGTCCTCCATTCTGTTTTCTTTTCTTCCAGCACAATAAAATACCCTGCTGTCAGATCACCATCGACGTGCTGTAGCAATCCCCAAAATCATTTTCTGGTTGGTTTCTCCTAAAATCCCAGCTCTTTCATTGCATCAAGAGCATCCTCATCTTCATCCATAAGTTGCCTTTCATCGTCATCTTCATTTTCTAGCTGCTCAATTTTCTGTGTTGCAAAATTGTCCATTTCAGCTTCCATGGCAAGTAGTTCGTCTTCGTTGTATCCCGCTGGGTTGTAATCGGTATTAACAGCGGTGGCCAAAGACGGAGGTTTACTAACAGCCCCACTGGTGTTAATTCTATCAGAGGAGACTCGGTTCACATGACTGTGTATATCAGCTACTCCAGTGGCAGTTCTTGACGGTAGTGTTGTTTCTGTGTAGATATCACCGTCATCTTCTTCTTCTTCAAAAAGTTGTGGACCAGCATTTCTCTTCTCTGGTGTACTGGTGGAATGGATATTACCAGCATCACCCTGATTGCTATCTCTAGCAGAGTTATTATCATTATCATTACCCGTATCATTAGCTTGAGTGCTGGTAACTGGAGTATGTAAGCCACTGATCAAGGTAGACTCTTGCACATCTGCCGGTCCACCTCCACCGTACTGCGAGTCCATATCCTTTCTGAATATCTCCATCCTATAGTTCCTCACTTCAATATCAGACTTACCTATACTATTACAGAGTCGCACAAACTCCTTAAACCTCGCCTTGGGGAACAGTTCGTGCGCCCATAGCTGATAGAATTGCACAATATGTGACAAGTTCTCATACGCCGTTTTAGATTTGGATATCCGTACCCTTTTGGGTGCATACTTTGCAACATACGGGAGCCCTCTTGAACTCAATAACCTTTCTGCCGTCAACCTCACCTGTGGCGCACGTTTCTTAGTATTTACTGCAGTGGGGTCATTACTCACCAACGTTGGATCCGCATCCGATGGCCCTGTATTCTGCACTAGCCCGGCAACTTGCGTGTCAAGCTCATCGGCTCCAACGCCAAGCATTAGCATATCTTCATCATCCATTTGTTGTTGTTTCTTTCACCCTCCTTTGTACGCACTTTCCTCCTTGTATTTACCTATCAGCACACGATGAAATGTTTAATCAGCACAATTGACCTGTTAAACAACTATTGGTTATATATGTGTGTATATATACCACTCTATACTTGGTATTAAAAAGTGATTGACGTGACTTACGCGTTTTTTCAAGATTTACCCGGTCACCAACAGATAGTGTAATATCTGCAATACGTCAACAACAACCACTGCATTGCCGCAATACTCCAGTACCTTAATTGCAATACTTCATTATATACCGTTGCAATACTTCATTACATTACATTACGGTACTGGTATTCTATTACATATCCATGTTTCCCACGGGTCTTTGTTATATGGTAACAGGGAGGTTAGCTGATCTGATCTTATAAAATTGGCTGGACTTGGAGATGTATGGACCCCTACACTCCCCCTCCCTCCCTCCCCCACAACCTACCGAATAATACCAAAATCGGTATATATAATACTCATAAAGAATAGTAATGGCTGCAGTATCTGGTAATGGGGGAGGGAAGAGTACAGGCTACGTCATGTGAATAATATCACTGTGCACGTAATAAACCCTGCCTTGCTTTCCATAATTCTTGTTTCCTTACCAGAAGAAAAAAAAAAGTATTCTTGATCTTCAGAATTTTAAACTCTCTCTTTAACTTGAAATATATGCGCCATTGGTTTAATAGAAAAAGGACAAAATAAAGGAATTAATCATATTCAAGTGATTGTTTCGCATACAATTGGACTACTGTGCGATTGTATCTCTTCTATTTCATCCATATTTCTTCTTACTAAATTTTTTTTTCTAACTTTCTTCATTGATTAAGAATAGAGATACAGATATTTTAAGGGTTTTGAATAGAAACAAGATAGTATTGCATTGCATTCCTTATCTTTTTACTTCTCCTTTTTTTTTTTTGACTTATAGACAACAGTCTGATGTTTGGTTCACGATTTACGAATACTCAACCGTTTGGTAACGCTGCAGGAGGCGGAGGGTTTGGTGCTAATGGCAATGCAAATGCTAATGTGAATGCCAACGCCAATGCCACAAATAACAATATACAATCTGGGTTTAGTGGATTTGGCGGGGCTAGTGGTAACACTGGTAATGCTTTCGGGGCATCTACGGGGCTGAACTCTCCTTTTGGTGCTACACCGCAACAACCTGCTGCTAACGCAGGTGGGTTGTTCGGTATGGCTGGAAATAACAACAACACTGCGGCGGCTGCAGCGGGTGGTGCTGGTGCAACAGGTGGGTCTATGTTCGGGATGAATAACGGTGGTGCCGGTGGTGCTATGGCTGGTATGGGTGCCATGGGAATGAATGCTAATGCAGGAACCTCGATTAAACCATTCCACCCTGTAGAAGAGAAGGATCCCACTACTAATGTTATGAATGTGTACCAGAGTATCACTTTTATGAATGAATATAGGAATTCTTCGTTTGAGGAGCTGAGATTTCAAGACTACCAAGCAGGTCGTAAATTTGGAAATAACAATGGTACCACAACAGGTGGTACTTTTGGTACGCCTCAGTCTGCAGGCTCCACATTTGGTATGAATAACCAAAGTAACAATAATGCATTCCAGTCCAATCAATTTGGACAAAAGCCTGCTACTGCTGGTGCATTCGGAAACAGTTTGGGGAACAACAATGCAGGTGGTCTTTTTGGATCTAATACCAATGCAGGAAATGCATTTGGTGTAAACCAAAACTCTACAAACACTGCATTTGGATCTAATAACTCTGGTGGTCTATTCGGTGGAAATAATGCTAACAATGCAAACGGTGGAGGTCTGCTTGGCAATAAATTCGGTGCTAATAATGCAAACAACACCGCCTCAAGTGGGGGATTATTTGGACAACCACAGCAACAATCGTCGCCCTTCGGTGCTTCCAACAATTTCAGTAAGCCAGCAGCACAAAGTGGAGGGCTTTTTGGCCAAAGCAATGGTTCTAATCCATTTAGTTCTAACACCTCACAAGGGGGCATGTTTGGTCAAAATAATCAGCAGCAGCAGACACCGGGTGGTGGATTATTCGGCCAAAGCAATCAAGGTGGGGCCTTCGGACAAAACTCTCAACAACAAGGTCAGTCTGGCCTATTCGGACAGCAAAATACTGCTAACAACAACAATCTATTTGGTAATAAACCTCAATCAGGCGGTCTCTTCGGTCAGTCCAACTCTGCAGGTGTACTGAACAACAATTCTGGAGGGATGTTTGGACAAAACAACCAGCAACAACAAGCCAATGGATTATTTGGACAAAATAATCAGGGCCAACAAACAGGAGGCCTTTTTGGCCAAAATAACCAGACCCAACAAAATTCCTTTGGTCAAGGAGCACAGGGACAAACAAGTGGATTATTTGGACAAAGTAACCAGCAACAACCACAGCAAGGTGGGCTATTTGGTTCAAAACCTGCAACTAACTCAGGTGGGCTGTTTGGTAATAACCAGTCCACTCAAGGAGGACTATTTGGACAAAACCAAACACAACCACAAGCATCTGGTGGGTTATTTGGGCAAGGAAATCAACAACAACCGGCCACTTCTAGTGGTATATTTGGAGCAAAACCTAATGGTTTTGGTACCACTAACAATGGAGGAGGTGGATTATTTTCGAACAACACCCAGAATACAAACCAACAAGGAGGTGGTTTATTTGGAAATAAACCAGCTGGTGCCGGGTTTGGTAATACTTCGGGCTCTACTACTGGCGGGTTATTCGGCAATAATAATGCATCTACTACTGGCGGCCAACCGGGTGGTTTATTTGGCTCCAGCCAATCTACAATGGGTAACCAAGCCGGTGGTCTCTTTGGAAAACCTCAGAACAATTCTTTTGGATCACAATCTTCTGGGGGTCTATTTGGAGCCAAACCTGCAGGCCAAGGTTCTACACCTGGTATGGGTTTATTTGGAAATAACAATGCAACAAATACAACTGGTAGCGGATTGTTTGGTAGTCAAAGTCAGCAGCAAAATTCTACCTCACTGTTTGGCAACACAAGTGCTGTGAACAGCAATAATTTACAGCAACAGCAACAGCAACAGCAGCAAAAAGCCCAAGAACAACAGTTATTGGTTTCCAATCCGTACGGTACCAATGTTCTGTTTTCAAAGGTTCAGCAAACGATTCCACCAACACATGTCAATATAAATATTCAAGTCAGTGCTACTAAGATAGAGGCTGATAACAAAAAGAAAACTGACTTAATAAACGCATACAAACAAACTCCGAAACCTTTATTTACTGCTAATGCAAAGCAATTATCAATGACGAATACTACAAATGAAAGCTCTCGTAGTACTTCAAAGAAGGAGATCGCATCTAATAAGGTAAACTCTGACATAGATTCCAGCTTTCAAGAAATTGGCAGTAAACTTTTCGAGCCACAAACTACTCTATTCAAAGCCATGATCAAGGCGAACTGCACGACTAAAAAGCAGCAGCAATTGTTAAATATACCAAGTTTGGATACTAATAGATCACCTATCAATGTCACAGATGAAAATACTACTGTTATCGAGCTTATGAAAGAAAATACTGAAACGGTGAAAGAAAAAACAACAGACAACAGCAAGCTGGTATCAGCAAATAATGGAAGTATCGTTTCTGCAAGAAACGGTCAAGAAAAGAATGGCTCTATTGTAGACGAGTCCAGTGATCTTTCTTATGTCGATGAATATTACTACATCTCGCCATCATTGGAAAGTCTTTCTAAATATTCCCCTGCAGATTTAAGTCATGTCTCTAATCTTACTGTGGGTCATTCTCAGTACGGTAAAGTGGAATTTTTGGATCCTGTAGATTTGAATGGAATTCCATTGGGTTCAATTTGTGGAGACCTTGTCATCTTCGAGCCCATGGCTTTGATTCTTTATTCTAACGCAACTGAAAAACCCTCATTAGGAAAGGGTTTGAATGTCAAAGCAAGAGTTTCTTGTTACAATTGCTATCCTTTAAACAAATCAACCCGAGAACCGATTAAAGATCCAAACCACACCTTAATGAAGAGACATATCGAGAGATTAAAGAAGACACCACAGACTCATTTTGAATCATTCGACCCTCAAACTGGTACTTATTCTTTCACTGTTGATCACGCCTTATTGTGATTTAGCATCTCACCTCTTGTTCCTATTGCATTTTGATATTTTCCTTTTCCTGTATAGCTTTTTTGTATCTATAATAATCAAGATTGATTTAACGGCGAAAAAAAATAGCAGATATTCCTTTCATTAATACATGAGTATCGACTACTGATAAAATATAATTTCAAGTAGTAAAAAAAATTAAACTGCCATTTCCTAGAATCGAACCAGGGTTTCATCGGCCACAACGATGTGTACTAACCACTATACTAAAATGGCTTATTTTCTTTTTGTACGAAATATATGCATGAATATGTAATCATTAGGTATTTAGACAACTAACTGGCATGTTCTTACATTCAATCGCAAGTTTACTGGGTTGAATCATATTAGTCTGTATTTCAGTTTTTCTATATTATCGTTACATACAGGAATGAATGATACAAAATTCATAGCTTTACATGAAATATTTATCGCCTTCCATTAATCGGAATTAATATTAGCCTCGTTGGTAACTTTTTGCCTTTCCATGTCACTTTTTGCAATCTCTTCATGTTCCCTGTTTTCTTTTGCTTCAAGTTCGGCATTTTCTTTTGCTTCAAGATCTGCTTGTTGTTTTTCTTCCGCTTCTATCTCATCGATTGTTTTCCAATTACCTTTATCATTGATAAAATCACAGCCATATACAGAGTTAAAAATTGACTGAAAATCATCCCACAAGTTCCATTCGATCATCATATCTCTACCTAGGTTGAATAGGACTCTGAAATTCATTATTAGTTGATTATTAGAATTAAATACAGTCAAATATTCTGTTCGGCTGCCTTTAATGTTTAAGGCAATATCAAATTCATCGATAATAATTTCAAGGTCACTTTTTATAGACTTGAAATTTTTTGGTTTTTTTTCAGCAATTTTGTATAAAACTAATTCCAATAGTCTGTTGATTGAACCGAGTTTATCCTCCAGGTCAAGGCGCATTTCTGAATGCTTTTCAAAATTCTTCTTAGACAACTTTTTAATCACAGAACTTGAACCCTTACTGATACTTAAATCTTGAGGTCCTAGTCCAACTATTTTCCAATCTTCATCATCCTCAAAGTTATAATATTCTGTTTCTGGTTTCGTTGCTTTCCTCGTTGAGGATTTTTTCGCTGTAGTTTTTGACTTTACAACCACTGGTTCTTTCTTAACTCTTTTAGTTTTAGGTTCTTCCAATTGTTCCAATTGTTCTGTGTCGTTACTACTTGTAGAGGTATTTTTCGATCTTGTACGAGTTCTTCTAGTGACTTTTGTCTCTTCGTTTTCATTTGCCTCTTTAATCTTCTGTCTCTGTCTACTAGAAGACCTTGTTGCATGAACCCTTGCCGATCTCCTCCGAGGTACAGAATTTTCCGAATCATCCTCTACATATTCATCTTCATCAGGTCTACCTTGTGATCCGTATTCCACAAATTCCCACACATCAATTGCAGATGCACCCTTCTTTGCCATTTCAAATGCAGGTATTAGTTTCTTGTTTTTCCTTCCAGGACTATTCAGGAATTCGATACACTCTTCCTCACCTAATAAATGCATGTCACTTGGTTTAACCCATATATAGGAATCATCGTAAAAGAATTTCACACAATATAACGCTTTTTGTTCTTTGTTTTTCTTGAACTTCAATACTTTAGAATAGACAATGTAGTCATCAGGATTAAAATTATCTTCAAATTCATCCACAGAATCGTTTGCATCATCAATATCACCACCGACCTCTTTAAGTACTCGCGTCCTAGTCTTCAAAACATTCTCGGGTATAAGCTCTCGCGGTATTATCATTGCCGGCCAAGGAGGAAACCCTTTAACCTTAGCAAGAACAATGTCTGTAGGCTGATAAATTTCAGTCATCCTTTAATCTCTTATGTTTACCTCTGTCTGTAATGCCAAATCGAGCTCTCTCTTTTATTTCCTTGTAAACAAAAAAAAAAAGAATACTTTGATGTAATTTAATTAATTAGTCAACGTCTTACAAACTGGTAGATATCCTTTAACAACTCAATTCCCTCGGTTATCCCCCTCAATCCAATACCCCATTGTTTATTTACAAACCTAAATCATACATCAAAGTTCTACTTTGTCACTTTTTTTTTCATTTTTTTGACAATTTTCATTTTTTTTTGGCGAAGTACGGTGACAGCCCGAACTGGAACCAAAGCATGAATATTTTGAAATAAACTTAGCAAAACAATTGAAAATGGGATAATGTACTGGATGATAGTCAGGTATAATGAATTGTAGTCAGGTATAATGAATTGTAGTCAGGTATAATGAATTGTAGTCAGGTATAATGGATTATAGTCAAATATAATGGATTATAGTCAGTGAAATACAATGGATGATAGCAAGTTAAATTATTCAATATACATTTTATGTATTTTGTGTTTACCAAGATAAAACTGAAAGAAGGAAAAATAGAAAAATATATAGAGGTCTTTTTAGAGAATGTTTATAAAATATCTAAACTTTCTTTTTATATAACGTAAAATGTTGAATGTGTACAGGGGAAAAAGAAATGGTAATCAAGGTTAAAACAAAAAAGAGGGAATGAAACGTAGAAACTAATTAAAAATAAATGGCAAGAGCGGTAGAATCACGCTTTATATTATCATTTCATTTCCGTAATGTTCATTTCATTTCCTTTTTTTTTTTTTGTATACCTGAAATTGTAAAAGGAATATTAGAGTGTCAAGATTATAGTCTTGTGAAGAGGGCAAAAAAAAAAAGGGCTAAACAAGGAAGAAAAGTAGAAAGTAACAAATCTGATGAAATAACAGCTCCTTCTTCTAGTATTTTTTATTTTTAGATTTTTTTATCTTTTTTGTCTTTTTTTTTGCATATGGTATCGTACTCAGAATTATAAAAAATTAACATGTATAAAACAAAAAAAAAAAAAAAATCGACAACAAATAACAAAAGAGAAACTATTCTTTTTCTTTTTTCTTTATCATTTTTACCTTTCATCTGATATTATACTGTCTATCACTGTCTATTTAAATCCCATGTTATTACTGTCAAATACTAACCGTAATGAGCTTGCTGATCTTGGAAGTATTGCTGGTAGACAGCACTCTGCTCTTCATTTAAATACCCTGTCTGATTATATTGGTTAGGTATTTTACCTATTGGATGCTGTTGTTGATTCTGCTGCTGCTGTTGTTGATGCTGCTGCTGCTGCTGTTGGAAGTGTATATGGGCAGCATTTGGATCATCATGCTTGAGTTCAGGGCCTCTAGCTCCGGGAACCTGTCCCTGGAACTCAGAGGCACCGTCTGGCACAGCTCCATTAGGTTTATTTTCTTGTTGAAACATTGGTTGTCCTTGTGGTTCCTGTTCGGGATGGTGTTGACCTGTATTAGCCCCATCTTCTTCCTCCTCTTCCTCTTCCTCCTCTTCGTCATCGGGAGCATTCAGACACGCCTGGATCAAGTTTCTACCCTCTTGTTGTGTAACGATAGGTTCGAACTTTGGTGTACTAAATGTGTACACGAGACCAGTCTCCGAGACAACTAGCAGTAATACCTGTGTTCCAGTAAGAACCGACAATTCGAACGCCTTCTTCATGATACCATGTTTCCTTTTGGAAAATGTGACGTGTCGTCTTGTCTTATTCTCTATAAATTTGATCTCAATCTTCCTCCTCTCCTTCTGTCCAGGACCACCTGGCGTAGATGCCGAATCATCATCTATACTCGACATTACCTGCTTCTATTATGTTATTTCGTCTTTATTGTTTTTTTTCCCCAATATAATGTCCTTAGAGTCTTTATCTTTACTTAAACAAAGAAAAAAAAAATTATTCTTCTCTTGTTTTGTTCGTTCTTTCTTTCTCCAATAGATCCTGCTATAAAAATAAGAAAGGCAAATATCACTTCACAACTTCCCCCTTCTATTCAAAAAAACAAAGCAAAGCAAAAACACGATCAAAATATTATTTTTCTTATTGTTTCTCAATGATTTAATGAATATTATTTGTTTCCAAATTATTTTCTAATAATCCTGATTTGTTTTTTTTTATTTATCCTTTAGTCCAAAAGAGAAAGAGAAAAGAAAAAAGGTTGAAAAAATAAAAAAAAATAAAGTATGGAAATTAAAAAAAAAAGGTATAATATTTTCTCTTATAGCTTTGATCAATAAAGATAATTATCCTTAACTCAATTGAACAAAATAACGAAATCACCAACTTCAAAGCAGAAAAATTTTTGACAATCAAATCAAATCAAAAACTCTCTCTCTCTGTCTCTAATCAAAAAGAAGAAGAAAGCAACAAAATTTTTCTGTGAAAAAAAAAAATAAAAAAAAAAAAAAAAATTTTTTTGTTTCCACCAAAAAAATTTCGAACACAGAGAGAAAAAAAAAAATCCCGAACCCAAAAAAAGAAGAAGAAGAAGAAAGCTGGGAATTCCGTCTATCCCGCGCGACTCGTTTCGCCAAAAATTTTTTTGGTAGCTCCATAAACACTGCAGGGATTTGATTGTGGTACGCTAATATCCCGTCGATGAGCTGCGCGCAGAGACTGTCGTATAAAAAAAAAGTAAAAGCAACCAAAAAAATAGGGAAACAAACACACACACACAGCATCACTTCTCTCGTTACATAACACCATGCATGCCATTGTGCAGATCTTTTCTAGACGTAAAAGTTGGGGGTAGGGAAGGAGAAAGACAACCACGAAAATACAAAAAAAACACAAATGAAAAGGACCTGTGCTGGCAACAAACCTGTCAACCAAGAATAACAACAATAGCTAAAGACGCAGCCTCACGGATCCATTACTGAGTAATAACGAAATGAGTCATGTGATTTGGAAAAAAAGCTAAAAGTGGTACTAAGGCTGCTAACACGGATAAACATTGTTATTCTTTTTTATTACATTTTTTTTTATCTTATCTGCTCTAAAAAACTATTCCGAGTTTAGACATCTTCTGATCAAGGCCTTACCTTCTTCTTGCTCTACAATAGGCTGGAATCTTGGTGTTGCGAAGGTGTATACTAGTCCCTTTGGTGAGAGAATCATCAATAGCACATTTGTGCCTGTCATCACCGATAGTTCATACGCCTTCTTCATAATCCCATGTCTCCTCTTTGAAAATGTAACATGTCGCCTGGTTCTGTTCTCAATATACCGTAGCGGTGTCTTCCGTCTCTTCACATTCGCAGCCGATGGCGTACTAACGTCGTCTTCATCACTACCGTCTTCATCGCTGCCGTCTGGTCCCTTCATAGGTGACTCCTCCCGGATTGGTGTGCCTATCTCTGTAAGTTTCATATTGTTAGGATCTATAGTATTCCCGTTCCCGCCCGCATTCAAATTTGTGCTGTCAGCACTAATACCATCAACTTCACCTGGTTCAAACATTTTCTTTTTCACTACTGAAAATAAAATAAAAAAAAAAGAAATGCCGACTCTATGTGACGCTACTGTATTAACAAATTATTATGAATTACTATTTAAACAAATAAAAAAAAAAAACTATTGCTGAAGTTTCCTTTATTTCTTTTTTTTTTTTGTTCTTTGTAAAATTTAAATTTGATTCTAATTCCGATTTCACATTCTTTTTTTTCCTTCATCTCACATCACAAAAAAATTGCCTAAAATTACAAAAAATGATTTTATAAAAAAATTACCCAGAAGAGTACGCAGGAACATAAGCTGAAAAAAATTATTGCGATTTCTGTGGATCGAACACAGGACCTCCAGATAACAGTTGTTGACCGAAGTTATTAAATTCTTCAGTCTGGCGCTCTCCCAACTGAGCTAAAACCGCATATTAAGCTTGATGACCTGTGTAAAATATTTTGGGAGCCAGTCAACCTGGTTATCTTTGCCATAACTGCATCACACTTATAGTGCGAATATCAAAAAATTTGCTCCCTAAGAAGGGATGACTATACGTTTCCATCTTATTTAATAGAAAAAAAAGGAGTAATATTAAATTACTAACATGCTAGAATATGTATATAAATAATAAGTAGATTAGGTGTTCTTTAAGCGTTTTGAAAATTCGTTTCCCCGCTTCATTATTGTGTGATCATTTCTTTCACTTAGCTCTTAGCTCCATTCAGATGTGGCTGAGGTGGTAGAGGGAGCTTTCCGGTCAAACAGCCAGCTGATCCAACCAGATAAATCTCTCTTTAAATGCTCTAAGAAATCTCTGCTCATAATCTTGAAACACATGGCTTCATAACAGGATTTTCCACTGTACTTCTCCATAACCATTTTGTCGAATGTTTCTCGATCAGCAGGATCGTTTATATCAAGATTAATTCCCTTCTTGCTCAACTTCATTGATTTCCTAACGTTGGTTAATTTTCTTTCGAATTGTTGTATCGAATCTTCAACGTCTCTAACACGCAGATCTAAAATTTTGACATCGTATTTCAGCTTAGAGCACAGTGAGTTCAATTCTTTCATGTCTGTCAATAACATATGCTGTTTTGATTCAATTGTATCGTATTTGGCTTGGAAACTACGTGCTGCATGGATGTACTTGTGCAACAGATCTCCCGATATTTTCATCAAATCAGTAAACCTCTGTTGCTCTTCAAAACATACATCTCTCTTCATAATGCTGTAGTAACCGTGTCTCATATCTTCTTGTACAGTTTCACATTGTGTTTCGTGTTGAATTTCTCTCAGATCACGGGCAATACGAACCACAGAAGGATCAAATGGTAGCGTCCACCTTTCTAGTTGCTTCTGAACATCTGATGTTGTAGCACACCTAAACAGCCCATCAGGGAAATCCATCTCATCCTCTGTTGGCATGTCAAACCAAACTTTCTTGAAGTCAGGACAAGATCCTCTTCTGAAAAATTCTTTACGATACATTTGATTAACACCCAAACTCGTTTCATAATGTCCTTTGTCATAATTGCAGTACATCGAAGACAAACTTACCGCTGATGGTCCTCTACTCATAACATCATTGTCTTTATCATAACTATCATTATCACTGTACCTATGGGTGTCGGAATGCCTGTCAGTCTTGTGTACATCTTCACCAACTATAGGAATATCAACCATAAATTTCCCAAACATCTCATGTGTGTTTAGTTTCGATTTTTCAGCCTCCAAACTACTGAGGAGTTCTTCATTAATCTTTTTACACTGATCTTCCTCCTTCTTTATCTCTGCATCGGGATCACCTTGTTTATACTCATAAGCACAGAACTCTTTCCGACAGAGTTTCCTTTGACCCTTCTTTCTTGGTCTACCTTTACCCTTCCACAACAGCCCTAAAGAACCATAGTGGATATAGCTAACCAGAGTATCCATATCTGTTGTCAGGATATCATTGGACAATTCGACCACGTTACCTTTACCGGAGATATCCTGGAACTTGCATTTAACAGCCTTAGTGATTCTTTTAAATTCATTTTTTTCGAATTTTGCTGCAGCGTGAAATAACCTTTGAACAGTCATGGCATCAAGACATCCCTCTGTAGTTTCCTGCGAGATATTATACTTCTTCTGGAAATTATATATACCTATTCTAAATTCGCATTCATCGAATGGATCCTTAGCAGGCATACAATCAACCAGAATCAACTTGTAGTAGCAACTCAGAACAAGACTTATCATGCTTGCTACAGTGGTAGGACCCAACGTACCCTCGTTTCTAGGTTTCTCGATACCATGATACAATCTTCCAAAGGTGTACCACCACTGTTCTATAGAGGATTTAGTGCCTTCGCATAAGAGCCCATCGATGATATCCCTGTCTCTGCCCACCAGTAAATCGAAGTACGACAACGATATCTGTATTATCGTGACCATCTCCACCACGGAGGAATAAAACCCCGGTTGGGAATGCTTGAACCCTGGTCTCCATATGGAGTACATCTTTGATTTACCTTTATCTCCGGAATGATGGTGTTTCCTAGAATGGAAGTTCAACCGCATTTCCTCTGGCAAGGACCCCTCACTGCTGTTCACCGACGTGTTATAGCTCTGTATCATCTGTAGATGAGGTTCCTCTCTTGCTTGCGCGTTCGGATCACCATTCAAAGGGATACGCTGTGTGCTCTTGTTTGGGTCGTAATAGTTTGGAGAATGTGAATCCGAATGCGAGTTTGAGTTCGACCCCGTGTGATGCTGCTGCTGTTGTTGTTGTTGTGGCTGACCAGAGGCAGATGCCGGCAACTGGTGTTCTATAGCGAGGACCTCCTTGATCGGTATCTTGAACAACTGCGAGAACTTGTTCATGGCCGCACTAGTGGGTGGACTCAACAGAAGCACGGACCGACCGGTACAATGCAGCTTCTTCAAGTCGAAGTTGGTCTTGAAATCATGCCACACATTCCGGAGGTCTCCGCACTCTACGTGCTGCAACGACAGCTTAGACGACACCGTCGACAAGTTCGTCACGAATATGTACCCCTTGTTGTTGATGAACCTCGGGTGGGAGAACGCCGCGATCTCCTCGTAGTACTTCTTGAAGGGCCGGGGCCACATATGCGGATCCTTGTTCATCACAACTTTCACAGCCGACACGGTATCCTGGGTGTTCCCCGTATACGACGTAATCAGCGCACTCAGCTTCCGTTCAGCAATCCACTGCTCCACGATGTATATCTCAAACCCGCTGATCTTGATCTCATCGTAGTTCAGCTCACTACAGGTCTCAATACCCAGGTTATACAACGCCCTAGTGTCAGGAAATATAAAACTCGTCAACTGCGGCTCCGCCACAGGCAAATCCATGCTCATACTCACACTCCCATTCCCGTTCCCGTTCCCATTACCATTCCCACTATTGTTATTACTATTACTTCTCCCATTACCATCCCCTTCCTTCTTATTCATACGCAAAATATGGTCTTTCTCCATATGTATATTGTATTATTGTATTGTATTGTATTGTATATTGTATTGATATATCGTTATATTGTTATATGTATGAGTCCAGTACTAAAATCAACTCCTGAATTCAAAAGGAAAGACCCGGTCTCTTATATAGCGCGGACCAGTGTGTGTGATGAGACAATCTCTCCTTCCTTCCCCCACTCAGTCGCACCATCCAAATTTTTTCTGTCTCTCCGCTGCTGTTTGATAGATGTCCGCGGGTGTTTCTAAGTAGACTGTGTGTGTCTCTTCACTCTTGCACTCTCTCTCCGCGCCCACGTACATCTCTCTCGCTGTGACTCTGCCGTGGCTCCACTGTCTTTCTCCCCACTGCTGGGTGTCTGTGTGTGTGTGTCTCTCTCCTTACAAAATACTGTGACCCCCCGACCCATCACACACTCCCAGCTTCTTTCTATCTCTACAACTCTCTCTCTCACCCGCAATAAACAAAAAAAAAAAAGAGAAAAAAACGGAGAGTGGAACGGATCATCAGGGTAATATAGATATGGCAGGGTAAAGTACTGATAATATATTTACCCGACTACAGTCGGGTAAATATATAATAGTCACACACCACGGAGACATGGGTTATCTCTTATTGTACGAATGGCTATGTGTGCCTTCATATCTCTCTGTACGTCTGATTGTCTCTCTCTCTTTTTGTCTGGGGGGAAGAAGAAAAAATATATTTTATAACACCACATAAGCCGGTTTTTTCTTGGTTTTTGGAAGTGGATGAAAAAAAAAAAAATACGTATATATAAGGTAGTGGTTGATAGGGACAATAGTGAGTAGTAGAATAGAGAGAGAGAGAGAGAGAACGAAGAGATAATACGGAAACACGTAAATTGGAAATAGGGTGGTAAATTATTGCAATTGGTATTTTTTTTTTTTTTTTAAAGAGAAAAAATATGAAAGAAGAGGCGATTTATAGGTCGGCGGACATGACCTATGTTCAGCTGTATATCCCGGTGGAGATTGTGCGGGAGGTGGCCTGTCTCTTGGGGAAACTCGGGAATATCATGTTCAGAGACTTGAACAGTGACTTGTCGGCGTTTCAGAGAGGTTACGTCGCAAGATTGAGGAGACTCGAGGATGTGGGAAGGTCGGTGGAGTACATGAGGCGTGTTGCTGATAAACACTACGACGAGACCTCGAAGTTCATGCCACACCTATACGAAGACGAAGAAGACGAAGAAGAAGACGAAGACGGACAAGGTGATGTTGAGCAAGGAGGAAGAGATAGTGGGTTTGGTGGCTCTGAAGTTACTCAGCCAGGGTCGGATGAGCGCATGCTGCATTCGGGTGACACGACTGCCTCTATACACACAAGAGACGCTTCGTCTCTGCATAACTTGACTTCCCCTAGGAAACGTGTCAATCCGCACGCTTTGTTCCCTCAATTGTTGCGGAGTCTGGAGTTGCATTCCCTGGATACCATCAACGACATCATCCACGAGATTTCTGAGTTCGAGTCCCGCGTAAAGCAGCTGGACGACTCGCTGGAGTCCCTGAGAACCAAGCTCAACGTGCTCATCGAGAAGAGACACATCGTGTTCGAGTGCTCCAGGTTCATCAAGTTCAACCCGGGCATCCTGGGACGCGTCTCGAGGCAGGACCTGGCCGGAGGTGACCTCGACGTCTCGGACTTCGCTGCGTTGCCCGACGATATCAGCGAGAACATGAGCGAGCTGTCCTTCGACATCGACAACGAAGATGACGGCAATGTAAATAATAATAATAATAATAACGACAACAATGGCGATGACGACCTGATTATGCTGGAGCAAGGGTTCCACAACAAGTTCATGATCGCGGGTGCAATTAAAAGAGATAAGATTGAGGTTCTTAATAGAATATTGTGGCGGTTGCTGCGTGGTAACTTGTTCTTCCAGAACTTCCCCATCGAGAGCCCGATCATGGAGAATGGCGAGCAAGTAGAGAAAGATTGTTTCCTGATATTTACCCATGGTGACACCCTGTCTGCAAAGATAAAACGTGTCGTGGATTCCTTGGATGGTACCATGATCTCCTTGGACCAAGTCTCTCAACAAACTATCCAGGAATTGAACGACAAAATCGACGACCTGCAGCAGGTTATTGAGAGTACTGAACGCACTTTACACACAGAGTTGTTGCTGATCAACGACCAGCTACCTGTATGGCACGCCATGGTAAGGAGAGAAACTTACATATACGCAACGCTAAATCTTTTTAGACAGGAGTCTCAAGGTCTCGTCTCTGAGGGTTGGATACCATCAAGTGACCTACAGAAATTAAAGGATACTTTGAAAGACTATAGTGACTCCATTGGTTCCGAATACACAACTGTTGTCAGCGTTATCATTACCAACAGATCACCACCTACTTTCCATAGAACTAACAAGTTCACGCAGGCCTTTCAATCTATTGTTGATGCGTATGGTATCGCAACTTATAAAGAAATCAATCCCGGTCTGGCAACTATCGTCACATTTCCTTTCATGTTTGCCATCATGTTTGGTGATGCTGGTCACGGGTTTATTGTGCTATTGATAGCCCTTTATTTGGTTATGAACGAACGAAAATTTGATAATATGAAAAGAGATGAAATGTTTGATATGGCTTACACCGGTAGATATGTTCTATTGCTGATGGGTTTCTACTCTATCTATACCGGTCTAATGTACAACGATATATTCTCCAGATCTATGACCTTATTCTCATCAGGATGGGAGTGGCCTTCAACCTTCAAGAAGGGCGAATCTATCGAAGCAAAGAAAGTTGGTACGTATCCATTCGGTCTCGATTGGGCTTGGCACGGAACTGAAAACAATTTGATCTTTACCAACTCCTACAAAATGAAATTGTCCATCCTAATGGGTTTCATACACATGTCCTATTCTTACATGTTTTCATATATCAACTACAGACACAAGAAATCAAGGGTGGATATTATTGGTAATTTTATCCCAGGTTTGATCTTTATGCAATCCATCTTTGGCTACCTTTCTTGGGCGATTGTTTTCAAATGGTCAAAGGACTGGATCAAAGACGGCAAGCCTGCCCCTGGACTTCTAGATATGCTGATTAATATGTTCCTATCACCAGGTACCATCACAGACCAACTCTACCCTGGACAGGCTGGCTTACAAACCGTATTATTATTGGCAGCATTAGTTTGTGTACCATGGTTACTACTTTACAAGCCACTAACATTGAGGAAACAGCATGCCAATGGGGAAATTGGTTACGATAATGTACACCAACCATCTAATGACGAAGTTTTGCACTCCGAATCTCTACTGGACAACGAAGTTATTATTACTGATTTCGACGGCGATGACAATGAATCACACCAGTTCAATTTTGGTGACGTTATGATCCACCAAGTTATTCATACTATCGAATTCTGTCTGAATTGTATTTCACACACAGCATCTTATTTACGTCTATGGGCTCTTTCATTAGCACATGCTCAACTTTCTACTGTTTTGTGGAATATGACTATTGCCAATTCATTTTCTTCTAAAAACTCAGGCTCCGCACTTGCAGTTATCACAGTTGTCTTTTTATTTGCATTCTGGTTTGTGTTAACAGTTGCAGTTCTAGTCTGTATGGAAGGTACCTCCGCTATGCTGCACGCTTTACGTTTGCATTGGGTCGAGGCTATGTCTAAATTTTTTGAAGGTGATGGTTATCCTTATGAACCATTTTCTTTTGACCTACTCTCAGAATAGACTATAGACTTTTAATTTTTTTTACATACAATAGAAAGAACTTTCTTATATATATATTCTGCTTTATCATAAGTGCTTATAAACCATATAGAGACATATTATGATAAAATGCTATTTAGTGCACAGGTTAGTCTATAAATCATAAACCGCTTTAACTCATCATAGTTCATCATCAATGACATCATCTTCAACATTGTCCGATGGTTTAGCATCATCATTACCAGTAGATGATTTCGAGTCAACCTCAGGTTTAACAGTTTCAGATTTCTGGGAGGATACAATCTCTTCATCTTCGTCATCATCATCTTCATCTTCAGCCTCTTCTTCGGCCTTCTTAGCCTCAGCCCTTTTCTTCTTCAGAGCCTTCATTTTCTTGTTGAAAGCAGCCTTCAAGTCTTTTAAGACTTGTTGGTGTTGATATCTCCATCTCATAACGGCCGACTCCAAGCTACTGACATATTCAGAAAGATCAAGCTTCCATTTAATTAAAGATTCTAATGGTTGCTTTTCTAATGTCTTAGATTCAATATATTCTTTGATAGTAGCCATTAAATCCTCGACATTGGTGACAGTATTATTTATAGAAGTAATGGCACTTTCCAGTTGAGGATATCTCATTAATGTTTCATTGTATTTCTTGTAAACATCAATACCGATCTTAGAGAATCTATCAGAACGCTTTTCAACATCCTTTTGTGCCTGTTGTCCAAATGAATCGCTTTCGCTCAACGCCTTTGTGGCCTTCTTCAAAAGTTTTTCAAATTCAGAAGTATTCAGTGGTTCACTTAGAGCTTGCACGTACTTTTTAGCCTTGTAAAGCTTAGATCTAAATTCTCTAGACAGTTCATCCAGTTCCTTCAAACTGATATCGAAAACACCTTCTTCAATTTGTTCCAAGGTCTCCTTAGTGTAACCGGATAATTCATCTAGAACATTCAACGACTGATCCTTTAATTGTTCGTAAGCCTCTTCAATATATGCTCTTGCATCATATAAGTCAGCTTCCAGGGTATTTAGACCTTCTTGAACCTTCTTTCTTTCCTTGTCTTTGTTGTTCAAGTCAGAGATTCTACGTCTTAGAGTCTTTTTGTCCTTTGTGGACAGAGGTTGAATGGAATGGGCCACTTCATATTGTTTAATCTTGCTTAGAAGAACAAAATCCTCAGAATCACCCTTCTTTTGACTGTCACAGTAGACATCGAGCGAATTAACACCAAAAATTTTACTATCAGATAGCTCAAAAGTCACATTAGCGACTAATTCACCTTTTTTACAACTAGTAGCCCAGTCGCTGCTGTAGCTAGAAACATTGAAAACAAGAGAGCCTACAGACTTCTCGTTTTCGAATAGATCAATTAGTAAAGAGTCAGAAAGCTTCTTTGGCAGCTTGGCAATAGTAGAAGTGACATTTGAATAAGTTGCACCCTTTTCAAAAACGATCTGTTTACCCTTTTGACCAAAGACTGCAGCGCTATACTGATCATTAGAATGTTCAACAATATCCAATGGTTTGGTCTTGAAACTTCCAAAATATTTCAAACCTCTCAAAGTGGCACCATTAATGAGCGCTTCATCAGCGTTAACGTTCCTCAAAATCTTCTCTTCTCCAACCAGAGTGGCTAACTCCTCTTGAACCATTGGAACTCTAGAAGAGCCACCTGCTAGTAAAATACCAGTTAAATCTTCTAGGCTTACATTATCTTCCCATAGCTGGTTCTCCAACATATCCTCAATAGGTTTCACAATGTCACCCTTGTTATTCTCAAAGGCCTCTTGGAACTCAGATCTGCTAACCTTCGTCTTAAAGTCAATGTCATCAAATAACGATTCAATGCTGATACCTGCTTCATTATTAGCACTAAGAACAAGCTTAGCTTTATCAGCAGCTTGGATCATCTTGGCTCTTGCTCTAGCATTTTCTTTGAATTTTTTAGCGTTTACCTTAGTATTCTTTTCCAGGAATTTAGCTTCGACGATATCAGCAATGGCAGTAACAAACTTGGAACCACTAATAGTTTCTTCATATCCAAAACCACCAACTTCAATTTGTAGGGGAGAAGTGGCGTCGTCTGGTTGCATCAACGAGAATAAAGTTGCCTTGATTCCAGAAGAACCAACATCAAATACAACAAAATACTGTGGAACATTGATTTCCAGTTCGGGCTTCTTAAGAGCGTAATCAATAGCAACAGATAAACCGTCACTAACCAAAATGGAACTATCCTTCACGGATGTTAAGGACAAAGAGTCCAGTAGGGCTCTTCTTTGCTCTTGGGTAAAGTGTTCTGGAACAGAGATAGCGATTTGCTCAACAAAGTCAATTTCATACCTGTCCGCTTCCTTGATGTGTGCATTGGCCCTGCCAATTATCTCTTCCAAGTTCATAGCAACCAATTGCTCAATTGGGTACTCGGTGCCGTCCAAAGTAATTGCCAAGGTGTTTCTATCAGTCTTGCTAATATTCAAGCCAGGATGTTCGGAAACATATGTGGCAAGAGTTTCCTTGTCATCCAAACTTTTCCCAAGAAGAGCCCTCAAGTGCATGGCAGTATTCTGGGGGAATCTGGTGGCCAACGAGCCAATTGCATTACCGTAATGTCTCTCCAGCACGTTCCCAACTTTCCTGATACTTATACCACTGGTATCCTTTCTCTTCGCCTCAGGTGTTAATATAATGTCCATCATGGCCTTAGGAGAAACGACCATCGCCTTCAATGACTGCTGGCCAAAGTCGATCCCTAGAAACGCAGCCTGAACAGCGGTAACTAGCATTAAAACGACGAAACAAAACCTCATTGTTCTATTTTCTTTGCTTTCAGTTCAGTGTTCGAGATCTTCCTATTATACAATTGTTGACTATATTATTATGTGTACTGATTCAAGAAAAGATTTATGTGTGAAATATAGTTACATTATTTATAAGATTTTATGAAACTATGATCTGTCCAATTTTCCAGAAATCGAAGAAACGGGCTTACGTTGACCGTTTCTCGCCCTCTGTGCCACGAAAAAATAATTAAGGGCCTCTTTTGGCTTCTTCGACGTTCTTATTATTACCCGGAGTCTCAGCAAAGGGCACGAGATATTTTACGTATATGAATATTTTCGTTCCTTAAGCTAATAATATATATTTTTTGCTTGTTGATTATATTTAATGCTCAAATTGTTTCTTGTATCACTCTATTATCGATATATTAGGGTCTGTCATATGCATTATCAGGAGGTCGTACAGGTCTGCTGGTATCTTGGCTATGAACCCCACTCCTAGTCTAATAATCTCGTCTGCGTCGAACTCCGGTAGTTGTCTCAGCAGGTTCATCGGGGACTCCGACTGGAATATCTTGCTGCGGATGGTGACCAGTTGTGCTACCACAAATAACACGTTCATGTGGAATCCGTATGCGAACATGAAGTCCCACAGTTTACATACTTGGTCCAGTGGTTTGTTGCAACTGGACAGCGTCAGGATGGAGGGCATCCCGTATATCTCTGCTGTCAGCAAATTGTCTGCGAGGTACTTACTCAGTTTCGGGTCTATTATCCGGAGACACATATCGAGCAGTTTGGACCCGTTCTGTGCACCAACCAGACTTCGTGTCAAATATGTGGGTATAATCCTGTAACATAGTGTGGTGAACAATTGAAACGCCATAGATTCACTGGGACAAGAGTACAGCAAAGGTGCTAACAGCACGTTCATACCCTGCACGTACGTACTCACCTCCACATCGTCATCCTTGTCTCCCCTCGCCCTGGTAATGTACTGGTCGTTATAGTCCCTCTTCTCTGTTTCCCATGCAAAACAACTCAGACACCGTATCAATGCTTCCTCTGTGACCAGGTTCCTGAATTTGACATCAGTCTGCAGCGTCCTCGAAGTATCGTTTTTGATCTTCTGTAAAATATGTGCTGGTGGCGGACCCAGTTGCAACAAAGTCAAGTAGTGATGTGTACACCTTTCCATCGAGGTCCTGCTCAGGATAGACCACACATAACACCGCACTCTTTGCACATTCTTAAACCCGTCACTATTTCTCTTCGCACCATCCAGGTCCTCCGACCCTTGTCCCTGCACAACCGGAATCCCCTCACTCAGAATCAAATATCTCAATTGAGACAGTGAACTATGCACCAGCAACGGCGGATGTGTGATAAACTTTTCCATTATCCTTCTATCTCTCCACCCTATTCAAAGATGACTAGGATGGAATTGACACAGATCATTACTTTTTTACACATTAGCCACGAAATACAATAAAATATTTGGTAAATAAAAAACAACATAAACAGTTACCCTCTTCCACATATTTACCCTCCCTTTATGGTTTACCCTACCGTCCACCGAGAAAATCGAACAAAAAAAAAAAGAAATGAACAAAAAACCTCCCCGAAAGAAAAAACAAAAAAAAAAAAGAACTGCACCCCGAAAAACATCATGACCAACGAGAAATGGAGAATCTGTTTAAAGGAAACATGGGAGAGCTGCCAACCACTGCGGTGATATACTGGATGGAATTTTTAGCTGTGCGGAGTTGTGTGTGTGCGTAGTGCGTAGTGCGCATGAAAACTCAAACCGTACCTGTTTCTGTTGTTTCTGTTGTTTCTGCCCTTGTTGAGATTAGTTATGGGATGAGTACCTGTACACACACGCAGTAAGACACACACACACACACACAAACAAAGACACAAATTGTATTGGGTTGTATTGTAGGAATAAAGAAGAGGTGCAGCAAGCTGTCAAAAAACACAACAAGTAAGAAAGAAAGAATGCCCGGTACTGTACTTCTCTTTCTCTGTCTCTCTTTCTCCCTCTCTGTCTTACTATAGAAGATTACAATCAGGCATATATCTCTGATTGGATTTTCTACTAAAGAGACGGATATAAAGTGTCCTTCCCGTGCAGGTCATTGTTAGCAATAAGACAATATTGCTGATTCAATTCGATGAATACAGCACCAACCCAAAAAAAAAAAAAAAAAAAAAAAAAAACACAAGCAACAAGCACTGTATATATCGGTGGAAAAGAGATACTGTCTTTCAAATATATAATCAAATTACGTTGTTCCACAGAAGGAAGTGAGAGAGTGGAAGACATCTCTTGTGATAACAATCCCTGTACTGCACCCCGGGTGCAATTAACTTTCTTTTCAAATAACAGCCCATGGTATAATCAGGCATATTATTACTTCTTTTTCTTTTTTTTTCTCTCTCTGTTATTTTTATACCGATTGTAAGATTTCTTTTAATGAATTTTTAAGAAAGAACAGAAGTGAATGGGAAGCAAGGTATTTCTCTCGGTTACTCTGTCTTTGTTTCTTCTTTATTTTTCAATTTTTTTTTCTTGATTTGAGCAATTATATAACATGGCCATCTTGCTGGAATAGTTACTCTCTTTCTTGTTAATTTGCTCTTTTTTTTTATTCTTCACCCATTGTTTCATAACTCACATAAAAATATCCATACTTGTTTTTTTTGAATTATAAGGTAACAAAAGAGATGTACTTGGTTATTGTGCTTTTGGCTACCTTGAGGGTAGTTTCTGCTGCAACCCATGTCTACAACTGGACAACTGGCTGGGGGTACCATAACGTCGATGGTATCAAAGAGAGACCCGTTATCACTTGCAATGGTGAGTTCCCATGGCCTGATTTGAGAGTCGTGAAGGGTGATCGTATTATTATCAATTTGACTAATGGTTTCAACAATAGTAATACGTCTCTTCATTTCCACGGGTTGTTTCAGACCGGAAACAACCAGATGGACGGTGTTCCTTTCTTGACGCAGTGCCCCATCACACAGAGGGACACGATGGTGTACAACTTCACTGTGGATGATAACGTGGGTACGTATTGGTACCACTCTCACACTGACGGTCAGTATGAGGACGGTATGCGTGCTATGCTGATTATTGACGATGGTGAAGATAACAAGAATTTCCCGTACGAGTACGATGTGGATGTGCCGTTGTCTATCGGTGAATGGTATGACAAGACCGTGGACGTGTTGACACGGAAGTTCCTTAACTTGAACAATCCTACTGGTGCTGAGCCAATTCCACAGAACTTGATCCTAAACAACACAAGAAATTTAACGTGGGAAGTGCAACCTGACACCACTTATCTGTTGCGTATTGCCAATATTGGTGGCTTCGTGTCGCAGTACTTTTGGATTGAGGACCATGAGATGGAAGTTGTAGAGATTGATGGTGTCTATGTAGAAAAGAATGTCACGGATATGTTGTATATTACTGTGGCCCAACGTTACTCTGTGCTGATTCACACTAAAAATGATACTTCAAAGAATTTCGCCATTATGCAGAAATTCGACGATACAATGCTGGATGTGATTCCAAAGGAACTGGAGTTAAACGCTACCTCATACATGGTGTACAACAAGGATGCACCAATGCCAGAGCAAAGTTATGTGGACTCTATTGATGATTACCTGGATGACTTCTACTTAGTTCCTATTGAGAAGAAAGAATTATACCCAGAAGCGGATCATATTATCACTGTTGACGTTATTATGGATAACCTACGTAATGGTGTTAACTATGCTTTCTTCAACAACATCACTTACACAACTCCAAAGGTTCCTACCTTAATGACTGTTCTAAGCTCGGGCGAGGATGCCACAAACCCATACATCTACGGTACAAACACTAACACATTTGTCCTGGAAAAAGATGAAATCGTTGACCTGGTGGTTAACAACATGGACACTGGTAAGCATCCTTTCCATTTACACGGTCACGTATTTCAAATGATTTACAGAGATAGACCATATGATGATGCTAAAGGTGAAAAACCTCATCCATTTGACGACTCAAACCACACTTCATACCCCGAAGTTCCAGTTATGAGAGATACTGTCTATTTAAATCCACAGTCCAGCATGGTCCTCAGATTCAAGGCCGATAATCCTGGTGTCTGGTTCTTCCATTGTCACATCGAGTGGCATTTGTTACAAGGTCTTGCTATTGTCATGGTTGAAGACCCTCTAAGCATCCAGGAGACACAGTCACAACATATTACTGCTAACGGTCTCTCTGTTTGCGGAAACGGTAATGTCAAGACTGATGGTAATGCCGCTGGTAATACTGATGACCTGTTCAACTTGATGGGCCAGAATATCCAACAAAAAGCAATTCCAAGCGGTTTCACTGGTAAGGGTATTGTTGCCATGACCTTTTCCTGTTTAGCAGGTATCCTTGGTGTTTTGATGATTACCATCTACGGTTTCTCTGAAATTCCAGACCCAGAATTGAAGGTCATGAACGATTTAAGATTGTCACCAGAGGAAGTTATAGAAAAGAATAGTTCTTCTTCCATTATGACTACTGAAGACTCTGAGGCAGCAATGCCACATAGAAAGAAGTTTGGGTTCTTCTGAAATCCATTCTTTCATCTCAATTGTTTTATTATTTCAAATATTATGCTATTCTAGCATTTGAAAAATTTTTTCCTTTCTCAATGTTTTAAATGACAAGAAAAGACTAAAGGAAGATAAACTAAAATTATAATCACGATATCATTTCAAAGAGACCGATCAAACCATCATTCTTAACTTAAAAATCAGATTTGTTTTTCTCTTATATTAATATTTGTTCTCACTATTAAATTTATTAATTTTGTTATTTCCTTAATTTTCAATGACTTCATCAAATCCTAGCAATAGAAATAATAACTTTTCTAATTGATACATGTCCTCATTAGTCGCTGTTAATTCCATAATCATAAACATAATATTTTGTATTGTTTTTTTTTTTTTTTTTTTTTTTTTTTTTTTTTTTTTTTTTTTTTTTTTTTTTTTTTTTTTTTTTTTTTTTTTTTTTTTTTTTTTTTTTTTGTATTAGTTTTTATTGCTCCTTTCTATGTAAATAAAATTATAAATATATCTCAGTTTTAACTTCAACAGAAGATAATTTTAGAGTCCAGGAAATCTAAGAATTAAATCACTAAAAATTTCACATAAAGTTACTTTTATAAACATTTTCAGCTCATCGCGACAAAGAAAAAAAATTCACATATTCAAAATTTGCAAAAAAAAATGCGATGAGATGACGTAATAATCGAAAATAACCATAATAACTCGTATTTACACCGTATAAACTCAGAAGCCAACGATCAGTTATACCTATGAATTCGTTAACAGAAAGAGTACGCCTTAATTTGGTACATTTCCATCAATGGACTGATATCAAATTGGTACCGACTACCTTAACATGGAAAGCTGAACGTGAAATCCAGGTCATTTATGGTCGCCCTCCAAATAAACTCTCCAATGACGATCAAGAAGAAGAAGTGAATGGACATACAATCCCACATATCGAATACATCTTGCCGGTCGAGATGTCTCAGTACAAGGAAGGGTACCTTACTCTCGAATGTATGGATCAGGTTTTTGAGAAAGTATGTCCCAACAATTTAAGCAGAATACTAATGGCGATTGTTAATGATGATGGTACTGTTCTATATTATTTTGCACACAAGGGCATTTATAAACCAAAAAGGAATTAGGAATGTGTATTCTAGGATTTATTTAAACGTGATTATATAATATGTAAAGGACCTCATTAGAAATTAATGCTATATGTTTAACTTATGAAGAACAGAGGTTATGAGATTGCCTTGCTCCTGGAAAGTAGCAGGACGTTCATTCAATTTATAAACAGTCTTATTGTGATGCTTTTCACAAGTCCCCACTAAGGTGTCTAAGAAGGGTTTTCCTTTCTTTTCTTCTAAGTACTCAGAAATATCTTTACCATTGGGTAGTATGATCAATTGGACATACATGTATGCATAAAAGAGATAAAATGCAGATGATTGATCAGGGAGTTCACTAGAAACGTCTTGCCACTGTTCTAAAAATTCCAGGAGAACTTTCATATACTTTCTATTCAATCGAATGCTTTTCAGTTCCTCAGTTTGCTGTTTTTTTTTTCTGCTTTGGATCTTAAAAGTCTTTGATTGTGCCAGTTCATAATCTTCTGCACTCAATTCCTTAGTTTCAGCAGTGTCATCAGCAGGTTTGTCATCATCGATGGAGATATATTCTAAGTGCGCACAGTCAATTTTTGCCTTATTTCTAAGTTCATAAGCACTATTGTAGTTAAAAGGAAAATAAAACAGTTTTGAGAATTGTTTTCTTGTATATTCAACATAGTTCTTTTTTTCCAAAAATAATTGATATTCATTTAGTAACCTCAAGTCATTATCGAGTATACTGAAAGCAGACTTCTCCATCAGCTTTTGTTTGGCAGTGTAATGATTATTGACTTCCGGATATAACTTTTTAACAATATCTTCAAATTTATGAACGTATTCATCGGCTCCCAAATGAAGCACTGGTAACTTTCCTAATGGCGACATGTCAGTGTTGTTGCCGAACACAACATCTACTTCTGAAGCACACTTATTTTGCCGTAGATACCATACCAAAGCGATGCTTTCTCCTGAAATAGGGTGTCCAGAGCCTTCAATGCCCCATAAGTATAGTGTGACCATTGTTCCTAAATATGAGTTACCAGGGAGTTTATGATCAACAAAAGACTTTCCTTTTGAAATATCAACTCATCATTTCATAAGTTTCCAGTTTCCAGTTTCCAAATTTTTTTTTTATTTTTATTTTTTCAGTTAAACTTTCTGAAGAAAAAATTTTTGAACTACTTCAAACAATGGTGGAAAACAGGGACACACACAGAAAGGTTTAAGTTTAGATAAACAGTGGATATCAATTTCGATATATAATACAGGTAATTTACACTTTATTTCATTCTAGTATCAGAACCACCCTTATCTAACGTTTTAGGATAAAAACTACCAAAAAAATAACAAAAAAAAAACAACGACTTCAAGTATCTTTGCATAAATATTTTACTTTGAAGCAATCCTAAGAAAGAGAAGGAACTTACAATAACCAAAAGAAAAAAAATAAAAGCAACAAAGAAACAGTTTCCAACAATTTATTTGGACAGGTGATCTATTATACTACCCTTTCTCTCCATATTTCATACAATGTCAAGTGTTACACCAGAAATTCCGGTAGAACAACCCAATATAGCAGAATCACAAGATGCTGAAAGTATCCTGAAAGAAAAAATGGCACAGAACCCTCTTGATATTTTACAGGCCCTCCAATTGGTTGAACATTACGAATCCAATTACCAGTTTGATAAATCTAGGGAGATCTACAACCAGTTGCACGAACGATTCCCACTATATTCACCACTATGGACTATGCACTTGAGAAGTGAACTACAGAGAGATGAATTTGAGACTGTTGAACGTCTGTTGGCTCAATGTCTTGCAGGGGATTCGGAAAACAATGATCTAGATTTGTGGTCTACATACCTCGATTATGTACGTAGGAAAAATAATTTAATTACTGGTGGTCAAGAGGCCCGTGCTGTGGTTATAAAAGCTTTCAAACTTGTTATGGAGAAATGTGCAGTATTTGATCCAAAATCGATCTCTTTTTGGAATGATTACCTTGGATTTCTTCAACAGTGGAAACCAATGAATAAGTGGGAGGAACAACAACGTCTGGATATGATTAGAGAGTTATACAAGAAGATGTTACGTGTACCATTCGACAGGTTAGAAAAGATGTGGAATCAATATACTGTTTGGGAACAGGAGGTAAATTCTTTGACGGCGAGGAAATTCATTGGTGAACTATCAGCAGATTATATGAAGGCCCGTTCTCTTTATCAAGAATTAAGTAATATTACTAGAAGTATCAAGAGAAGCAGTCCTCAAAACCTAAAATCAGCAAATAAGAGTAACATCCCTTCCTACCAGCCAACACATACTAATAGTGTTCAGTTGGATGCATGGCTAAAGTGGATAGCATGGGAAAAAGAAAATAAGCTGGAACTAAATGAAGGGAAACTGAAACAGAGAGTTACTTATGTTTATCAACAAGCTATCCAACAAATACTATTTGAACCTGAGATATGGTATGATTATGTTATGTATGAATTTGATAACGATATTGCCAGGCAACATATTTTAAAAATAGCTCTTAAAGCCAATCCCTTCTCTCCCACCTTAACCTTTAAGCTAGCCGAATGTTTTGAAATCGAAAATAAAGCCGAAGAGGTTCAATCATGCTTTGAAAACACAATCTCCCATATACTTACTCAGCACAAAAAGGATATTGCGAAAGAAAGTTCTGATGAAATTTCTGACATAATTGAACAACAAAGGAAAGTTTTAACCTATATTTACTGTGTTTACATGAACACTATGAAGAGAACTTCAGGATTATCTGCTGCTCGCACTGTTTTCGGTAAATGCCGTAAGTTGAAGAGAACAATGACTCACGACATCTACATTGAAAATGCTTACCTAGAATTTCAAAATCAAAATGATCACAAGACTGCATCAAAGGTTTTGGAATTAGGTTTAAAATATTTCAATAGCGATGGTGTCTATGTTAACAAATATATGGACTTTTTGATCTTGTTAAATAGAGGCTCACAAATAAAGACACTGTTTGAGACCTCTGTGGAAAATGTTATTGATCAGACTCAGTTGAAGCAAATTTTCATGAAAATGATTGGATATGAATCAAAATTTGGAGATTTAAATAATGTTTACCAGCTCGAGAAAAGATTTTTTGAAAAGTTTCCAGATGAAGACTTAATAGAAGTTTTCTCATCAAGATACAAGATTCAAAATGAGAACAAAATCAAGGATCTTGAACTTACATATAAAACTCCTGACATCACATTTAATAGCAAGAAAATAGCGGAAACCCTATCTTTAAAAAGATCACTTGAAGAAGAATCTGATGATGTCCTTGATTCAAAAAAACAAAAAACTGCTCCAGCTTTACCACAAGAAATCTGCGATCTACTTTCGGTTTTACCAAAAAAGCAGTACTTTAAAACTGCTTTCTTAGATCCTAGTAACCTGGTTCATTATTTAAATGACCAGGTAGAAATTCCTGATCAAACTTCTTGATTTCATGTCATTACAATCATTTTAATCTATCTAGTAACTTATCTACTTATACATAGGCAATGCATATCTACTTGTAATTTTATACATAATTTTTACACAGATTTTCTATCTAATTGTGAAACAATTTATTAACTCAAGAACGATAGTCACCGTTAATCGTAACATATTCATGAGATAGATCACAAGTCCAGAACTGTGCTGTTTCTGACCCGGTCTTCAGGTCCACACGAACTTCAAGATCATTCAAAGCTAGTATTTCGGCTGCTCTTTCTTCATCAACATTCAATTGAGGAACACCATTTTCAACAAGCTTCAATTCCTTTGGTTCAGAGTTGTCAGTTGCGATAAAAGACAATGAAATTGTATCAGGGTTTAGTGACTTCAGGTTATCTAACTTAGCATAACCGATGGCGCACAAAATTCTGCCCCAATTAGCATCCTGACCGTATAGGGCAGTCTTAACCAGCATTGAGTTAGAAATGGATTCCGCAATGATCTTGGCATCATCAAAGCTCAATGCATTTTCAACATTAACAGTGACAAATTTGGTAGATCCTTCACCATCTCTGACAACTAGCTGTGCCAATTGTTGAGCAAATTCAGTCACCTGACTTTGAACTTGTTCAAAGTCTAAAGAATCTTCATTGATTTCTGGAATTTCAACAGCACCATTCGCAATCATACAAATAGTATCATTTGTACTCATATCACCATCAACAGAAATACAGTTGAATGAACGGCTAGTAGCGTGCTTCAAGATCTTTTGCAAAGCTGAGGAAGCAATTGGCAAATCAGTTACAAAATAGCCCAATAAAGTAGCCATATTTGGACAAATCATACCAGCACCCTTGGCCATACCAACCAAGGTGTACTCCGTGCCGTCATTAATTGTGAATTTTTTTGAGATCATTTTAGGAAAAGTATCAGTGGTATTAATTGACTTAGCGATGTTCAACCAAGCATTGAAATCGTTACCAAATAGATCCTTCTCAAAAATATCATTGATACCCTTAGATATCTTGTCCATTTGCAATCTTTGACCGATCACACCAGTAGACATGACCAGGGTACTATTCTGCTTTCCAAGTTTATCATTTACCAAATTTATCATATCTTTAGCATCTGCCATACCAAGTTCACCAGTGACAGAATTGGCACACCCAGAGTTTACAACAATAGCATCAATACCAACACCACCAGTACTATCAAGAACATTCTTAGAAGTTAGGACAGGTGCTGCTTTGAATTTATTAGTAGTAAATACAGCAGCAGCAGCAGACTTTCTAGTCTTGTTTGTGTTGACTAAAACACCCAAATCCAATGTATTGCCTTTCTTTACACCACTGGCAATTGAACCTACCTTATAACCCTTTGGAAACACACCACTAGTAGGAACGTACAGAGCATATTTATCAACCATTTTCTTTCCATGCTGTAACAAAGTTCTGGAAACTCTCATTTCTTCTTGACTAAAAAAGCAACAGTCTTTTCAGATTATTACCAAAGAGAACCAACAAACTAACTAAGACCTTCCTTTAAAGAAAGTATAATAACTCCACTTATTTATCTCAGGTACAAAACTGCTTTGCTCATCGAGCTCATCGCTCTTTCCCGAATTGATTTTGTTAATTTTTTTCTTCCAAAGAGAGAATGAATGAGTCACATGGTAATTTCAATATGATGAAATCATATCATATTGCTGACCTGTGTTTGAACAATTGAAAATATACATTTCTAATTAGAACCGTAAAATAGGCAAAGCACAATTAGAATATTATCTTGTAGTTAATTTGTTAATATGTTGTGCTACAAGAAATCTTGCTGATAAATTTTGAAATAAAAAAAAATTTTATGAAGAAAAAGATAATAATAGTAATAAACAAAATGAATGCTGAAATATATATTATGCTTGTATCGAAATTATAGTCTTCTAATGCAAAATGTTGATATATGGTAATGGGTTATCAAAAGTGTGTTTAAATGATAATGAATATGCTAGATTAGTAATAAAATTATATTTTTACTATTGTCTCCCAATATGCTGTCTTCCTAGAGATGTTGCTTTAGAGGATACCATTTCTTGGAGCCATGACAGTTCAAGTCTACTAACATTTCTTGCGTAACCCTTTGTAGTGAACACATATTCAGTGTACAAAATAGCCGGGCATTGTTTATTAGAAAAAAGCATAGAAGACGGATGAACGCTGATAGTTTCACCCGTTGTAACGGTGCGATATGATCTGTCAGGCATACCGATTGCGGTGTTTTTGCTGAAACCTTGTAGGAAACATTTTAATATAGTAGCAATAGTGTCTTCGCTTACACCAAGTCTTTCAGCTTCTCCGTCATCTGTAGGGTTCAAATTAGTCCCTTTGAATATTCTTTTACAGTAATCCCTGAGTTGTGCTCTGATTTTGACCACATTCCTGAATCCTCTATAAGAGATGCACAGTTCCTTACACCATTCTTTCCTTTCCTGTGTACTATTGGAGGCATTCTCTAGTTCAAAGAAAAACGTGTCAAATAGCTCCTTCATCATAATTAAGTCACCAAATTTCTTACCGGAATTACAGAGTGTCAATCGCTTCTCATTAACTTCATCTCTCTCCTCAGGTTGAGGGTTTAATAGCAAATTTTCAACACTCAGACAAGACACAATATCAATGATATGACTCAAACAATCAGTTTCACTACCCTTGATTAGAACACAACTCAAATGTGGAAGCAGTGGTAAAAGTGCCATTTGTTCTCCTACATTTGTAATCTTCCCAAAATCGTCCAAAGCCTTTAATCGATATAGTTCCTGTAAACCTAATATGATAGATTCCTTACCTGGTGTTTCAAACCAAGTCCAATTCACCAGATCATCTATACCATACTTTTTTAGCATCAACAATGATGAAGTGACATCACTACGGACAATTTCTGGTTCAGTCTGTCCAGGCAATTGCTTGAAATCGTTTTCACAAAATAGTCTATACGATTTACCTTCCGATTCTCTACCAGCACGACCTGTTCTTTGCATAGCACTCGCTTGCGAAATTGGAACTGTTAATAAAGATGCGAGGCCCAACTGGTGTCGCCACACCTTAACCTTTCTTAAACCCGAGTCAACAACATACCTGACTCCTGAAATGGTAACGGATGTTTCAGCAATGTTAGTACTAAATACAACTTTTCTCTTAAAACCTTTTACCGGTGAAAATACAGAAGCCTGCTGAGCTGGTGAAAGTGCCGCGTATAATGGATAAGCTAGCATAGTAGGAACAGAGTTTTCTTTGGCTAGTAATGGTGCAATTTTGTTCATTATTACCACTGCTTTATCAATTTCTTCTTGACCCGGCAGAAAACACAATATATCTCCCAGTTGCTCACCTTGATTAATCTGAACACAGCAATTGATTGCACTATCAATGATATCATCTGATGGTGCCTTCAAGTAGTATTGTGTTACCTTGTATTTTCTACCTTCAACAAATAGAATTGGTGCATTATTGAAAAATTTACTAAACGTTTCTGCCTGCAGAGTAGCAGACATGACAATAATCTTCAAATCTGGCCTTGGTCCTGTAATCAACATCTTTAGTAAACCCAAAATCAGATCCGTTAAGACCGTTCTTTCATGGGCCTCATCAATGATCACAACACTATACTCTTTCAAGTTTTTATTCATCATCAGTTCTCGTAATAGCATACCATCAGTTAAATACTTGAGCCTGGTCTTTGGTGTTGTAGCGTTATCAAATCTAACAGAGTAACCGACTTTATCTGAGACTCTGGATCCAAATTCCTGTGCCACACGAGTAGCCAGACTAATGGCAGCAACTCTACGAGGTTGTGTCACAGCAATGGAACCTGATTTCTTATTCTTGTACAGATCCTCCAGTAAAAACTGTGGAATCTGAGTAGATTTACCAGAACCCGTCTCACCAATCAGCACGGTCACAGGGTTTTCCAAAAGATATGGCATAATTTCATCCTGGTTTTGATACACTGGCAAAGACTGTCTAACTTTTAACAACTGTTCTGCCCTTTTCCTCAATTCTATAGTCGAAACATCTTTATCATAGCTGGTATCATCGTCATCATCATCATCATCGTTGTCACCTCCCTCATTGTCATACATTTTCACCACTTTCTTGTCATTCTGTAATTTAAAAGGATTAACTCTACCACGAGCATTTTTTCGCTTGTCCTTTAAGTCATGAGATGAGCCATGCTTCTGCCTCTGATTTTTATTAATGTGTGGAGAATCCCTCTTCCTTAAGTTCTTAGTACTCATATTTTTATGGAAAGGTACAAATTGTACTATCTTTATTTACCAATTCCCCATCAGAATCTCTCAACTTCCTTCAAAAACAAAAACAATAATCATCAGTAAAACACATATTTAATTCAATTTCAAAATGCGATGCCCAAAGCTCATCGCAAAAAAAAAAAAAAAAATTTTTTTTTTTTCAGTTTTTCAGTTTTTTCAGGAAAAAAATTATTGAAAAACCCGGCCCATAAAAAGACAATGAAAATGAAAATCTGAATTGAATTTCCACGGAAACAGTCGTAGAAGCAACATGTCGGAACAATTTTTTTCGATAAGCCGTCCCTGAACAGGCAATTTTCAATATTTTTTTTTTATCGAAAGTTAATCTCTTGTGTTTGGTTTCAAACAATGGAGTGATGACATCTTGAAAATCTTTAGTTTTGGTATTTATTCTTGTTATTGCACAAGGTTGTGTTGTCTTAGCTGTAATAACAAACAACAGTGATAAAGTAAGATTTGAAGAAAAAGACAAACAAAACAACAACCAGAGATTACAATAACTTCAGTTACAAGTTAGAATACAAGCTAAGTTAAAACTCCGGTACTTATTGAAGAAAACACTATTTAAAGGAAAAGCAACCAAAGTACTACCAAATATTCTGGCTCGTATCATGAAATGAAAGTCTCGGCTATTCAAACTGGCACAGTGGCGCTGTTTACTATTTGCTTTGTGTTCCACTTACTTCCGTTACTTTCTGTGCCTATATCGGATGGGATCATTCTTGCTAAGTTCCATGGCTATAAATTTGGTGTGTTTGGGTGGTGTTATGTCGATAATAACCAAGATGTGAAGCTATGTCATCGCAACTGGAAAATTGGCACTGATGATAACTCCAAGTATGCTGACCAGCTGTTATTTCCTTCTTTGTACCAAATAGCGATTTCGAAATTGCTTATTCTTCATCCATTAGCATTTGCCTTCACTTGTACGGCGTGGATCTCATCTATGTTTATTGCATTTACCAAATGTGGGCGTGATCCACGGTTTGTGTTGATTGTTTCCGTGTGGACCATGACTACGTTTGTCCTCAGTCTATTATCATTCATGGTAGATCTTCTTTTGTTCGTGAACAAACTAGAATGGCCAGGTTGGCTTATACTTATAGCAACTATAATTCTTGGGTTCCAGTGCTCTATGCTATGGACCCTGAGAAGGAAAGTAACCGCAAGACAGTACACTAATTGTAGTCAGGCACAACAACTGCGCAGAGTGGATCGAAACAGGGAATACGATATATACCCGGTGGAAACTTTGTCTGAATCTCTTGAAGAGGAATCAACCAATGAAGCATACTCACTGGAAAGAGTGCCGTACACGAGAGAGGAACTATCAGAGCCAGAAACATCGTATTATACTCACTCATTCGTTACTTGAAATATCAGCATTTATCACGACCCCACAATTCTCATTTTGCTTTCTCAAACCCGAAGTGAGTTTTGAATTGGAAAAATTAAAGAACCGTTGTTTCTGGTAGTTCTGGTATTTTTCCAACTGAAGAACGTCTAAGCTACTCAAAGTAGACATTTTTTAAACATCTTATCCAGTCTACTATACCCCTGACCATTTTTCCTGTATCTGGGTTCTCTTTTGTTTTTCTAGGCAGATAGACTTTTGTATATATATGAGGTACGAAGAGCTTTTGGAATTAGAAAAGGGAAAATAAAACAACAAAAATAAGCAGCAATCAAGGTTGATCGAGAACATAGAAGATAATACCACGCTATTAAATGAGTTCTAATGTTGTGAAAAAACGTTATCCAGTGCCGATAAACATCTATAAAAAGAAGTCTACCACATTTGGTAATTTTCCATACAAGGTACCTAGTCCACAGGAAATAGTTCATCCGTTCTATAAACCAGATGATGTTGCATCTCTTGCCTTATGTATGAGGGAGACGAAACCAAGACTTCTTGATGGTGAATTCATCGTGCCTACGGTACTAAAACATCCAAAGACTCAGGGGTATATGCTTGTCGATGGTTCACTAAAATTCTCTACTGTTAAAGGTGTAAACATGTGGCTGAAATCCTATTGTGATCAACTTGACAATAGATTGGAGACGCCAACTTTGGTCTTGGTTACTGAAAGATATAACATTGAACATTCTAGGAGAGTTTCAAGAGAGGCAAAAGAAGTGATTTTGAATGAGTTCAATAATAAAACAGACAATGGTAAAATTACGTTAGATAATCATAAACTAATAGAAATTATCGATAGTTTAACTGCTAATTTGGAATTAGGTTTATATTCAGAGGATGTACTAGTATTCGGATTTAATAGTGTTTCCAAGTCTGCTCGAGAAGTAAGTGTACTTTTAAGCACAGCAACGGAGTTGATGGATACCAAAATTGATCAGATGAAGAGTGTCGGAAATATACTGTATGCTTGTCTTTCAAAATTAGAAGATCTGACAGATGTCGAAACTGCTATTTTTGGACCTGAAATTGATAAGTTCTTAACTAAAGTTGCTAAAAAGTTCCATTTATCATCTGTGTTCCGTCGCTTAGACCCGGTAATCAACGAAAAACTGTTTCAATTTTTTGTTAAGCATGAAAATTTGGAGGATGCAACGTTTGTAATCAATGAATTAATTAACAGAAATACCAAACCAGAGGACAAATATATCATCAACTATTTGAATTTACTAGAAAAGAAGTTCCCTGAGTCATCAGCTAATAACAAACATAAAATTGCATACATAAACAATTTTTCTCCAATAATCAAAAGCACAAAGGAACCCGAAATATTTGCCTTTTTGATAAGAGCTTCTAGGCATAACGATATTTTGCAAAACATCATTGAGTTAATCGATAAGAACTCATCAGCAAGCAAGATCTTCAAATACGTAAATCCAGAAATAACAAGGAAGATAAGACAGCTATCCAAAAATAAAATACAATCAAGTTACCATTTATCAGATTATTTACGTGTTCTAAAATACCATTTTCCCGGTCAGCTACCGAAAGAGATGTCCTGGAACATTTTTACTTCCTTCTTTGAAGAAGGTAATTTTATAATGGCATCAAGAGTAATTGATGAACAAAAACTTGCATTAGACCCTGTAATTATTAATGATCTGATTTCCAATAACAAACAGATTGCTTTCAAAGCAATGAAAATGAATTCCATTGGGTTTTCCTTTAACATCCTTACAGAATTCATAAGCAAATATTTTACTCCACTCGAAACTAAGCTGTCAGTAGAGAATCAAAACTGGATTAACAAATTCAAAAAATGAATTATATGTATATATATCTACAAATTGTATATATTTCTATAAATTTACTTTCCGTGGACATAATGATTAAATGGAAAGCAATATAATAATATTCTATACCTTCGTGATAAATATCAAAATTTTGATATCTAGCCGTAAATAAAGCTTTAATAGAAACCTTTATTATCTCAAGTGTGTTTCAAGTTTAATAGCAAGATATTTATAAAGAGTACTAACCAAAGAGACAATTGAATATGATAAGTACCAACTATCTAATCATCTCTAAATTTTTGCAAAGATTTAACCGAGAACGCCAATGAATTTAAGAGAAGGCAGTCCAACTTCTTACTTCTGGAATAGTCTAAAGACCATCGAAGACAATTGGGATACTACTATAGAACCACACAAATATTTTCCCATATTGAAACCAACCTGTGTTAAAAATGCAATAAACGATTTTATGAATATTTGCACAAGAAGCTCTTTAGAATCTATCAATCCAACATTGAGAGCATGGACTGCAGTAAAACTATCGATATGTGAATTCGAAGCTGTTGGATTGAATGAAATTCCAACAATTTGTTACTCTGATGATTTGGAACTGATGATGGAATGTATGCTAAAAATTGAACTCTCAACACAATGGTGGACGACTTATAGTGGAAATTATCAAAGGCTTTCCACTTTATGCAGTGATTACAATTCATATTATCAGGAACGCAAATTGGTGGAAACGCTATTAAACCTAACAGAATTTAATCACGAGTATAATAGAAAGCTTGGTAAGAGATTTGCTGAAAGCGCTAATGAAAATTTAGAACTTCTAAAAAATGAATTTATGAATGCTGTCAATTCATTACAAGAACATACAAAATCAAATATACGTAATCAAGAAGCAAGTTGGAATAAATACATATTAAATCAGCAGCATTACCTGAATTTTTCACTACAAGACTTATCTAAAATACAACATACCAGTGAATTACTGAACGATAAGATAAACAACTTGACAGAGGTAGTTTCTAGTCATTTGAAATCTGTTACAGAAAATATCAATAAAAACCAAATTGTTCATGCACATGAAGAACAGCTCAATTATCTCAGAAAGATTTCATTGGAAGAACAAAAGAAATTTAGCTCACAAATCGAGGAGGAGATGTATAAGGTACTTGGTATAACAAAAAATACCATATCAATCGTACCGAGTGTAATAGATAATCGAATCATAGAATATTCAAATAATGTGAACCAGGAATTAAGCAAAATTTTGGCTTCTTTTGAAAATACTATTGATTATGCAATGCAGAATTTGTTGCAATCTTATAACACCAACTTAGTGGAGAACATGAATGAGCTAAAATTTGAACTAAAAACAATAAAACAGGAGTTTCATAATCTTTCAATCATCATCTCCAGTATTTCAGAAACTTTGAACAAAGTACATTTCAAGATCAATAAGGTTACGCAAAATTTTCTTATAATTTGGGATTTATTATTATGGTGTGTAAGATTCCCATATTTTGTCGGCTTCATTTGTTTAACAAAATTAAAATTATGGCAAATTTTTGTATTCGTCTCTATTTTATATGCAAGAAGACAATCAATTAACAATTTATTATCAACAATAATTATAAATTTTATTCTTATATCCATTTCCGTTTCAATCGGATCAACTTTTGGAGGTTTATTCACAGACTGGATTCTACAAGTTCATAGATAACTTTATGGTGTTTTAAATGATGTATTAAATCAGCTACAATAAAGGAAAAATATTTACTAATTTCAATCTAATATCAGAGTAAAAACTATCGACATATGAGTTTATTACCATTTTGTTAACCCATTCAGACAGGGATAACTGTAAAATACTGTAAAAGGTTTCTCATCATTAAAGGATTGAAATAATATTAAAAATAATTCACAATGTAATTAATAGCCATTCAAGAATAAACCGAATCACTGAATAATTTGAACCTTGTACCCTTACAAAGGTAAGAATTACTCCAGGATGGTTTAAGGAAAGTTTCCTACATCAATGGTACATCAATGGTACATCAATGCTATGTGATTACAATTTTATTAGCATTAAAACATCATGAATGGTAACAAAGGTATTTTGATCATGACAGAAAATAAGATAATGAAAACAAATTAATGTTCACTATTTATAGTAAAATTTTTCCGATGCCTTCATTTCGAACATAAAAAAAAAATTTTTGTTCTCTGAAAAATTGTCTACATTTGGAAATTAATTTCCATTTTAAGTAATTATAATCCAATCAGGAAATTTTCAAATTGAAATTAGGTTTTTAAAGGTTTCTTTATAAAACTATTACATTTTAATACATAAACATCTAAAAACAACGATTCTTTAATTGGAGAAAGTCAGATACTTTCAGTATAATAAGGAACTGAATGTTCAGATATGCTACTAGTCTTATCAGGAGATTTCCTGTGAGAAGTGGTATACGATTATACAGAAGAAGAAGAGGGAATCCACTATCACATATACCAAAAATAAACAATACCGTCGAGAATCGAGGTGACCTTCAAAGATCTGTGAGATCTAATGAGAAAAAAAAAAATGAACAAGCAAAAAAAATGATAGAAGTTGATACTGTCAAGCAGACAGAAGATGTGCTGATTCATTACTTTGAACATGTTAATTCTGGCTTTAAAAAATCGATGAAGGCTTTAGCTATTCTGAAAAGAGAATTGAAAGAACTGGATGCACAGAATGATAAGAAAGCCAAAATGACTGCAATCATTAAATTTTTGGTAGAGGAGTCAAGTTTAGAAATAAGTAGATTGCAAAGTCTAGGCCCTGACAAGGTTCAAGAAATCATCGAAAACAATCATATAAATAAGTTGAATAGCGTGAATCCTGATAATGAACAAGAACTAGAATCTGTAATATTAGAGGAACTTTTTATGTCTGAGAATAAAAACACTAGCTCTTCGCCTTTATTAAATACTGAAATGTTAATTGGTGTATTATCTGATATGTCTAAACATACATGGGAGGAAAATTCAACTGTAATCACATTAGAGCAAATGGCAGAAATATTTGAACTCACGAAACAAATTCCCTTTTATTTAATGAGGAGAAGGGCAATTTATTTTTCAGCAAAAATCTTGTATGATAGTAAGAAAGTTAGAATGGATCCCGTCAATGAATCGTTTTACATAGACACCTTAGCTTTCTTTGGCAAGTTTAGAGAAGCACTAACATTGTTTAGTTCGAATAAAGACAAAGTTAACCAAAAATGGTGGAACGACCTAGGAATGATGATAACTTTGAGGGCTAATCATATCAATGCATTTGGTCGCTTATTACAAGAATCAGATTTCAAATTTGGTGATGATCTCCAACCTAAATTGATACGACTTGCTATCAAGAAATATTTATCCATAAGAGACTTTAGTAGCGCTAATAAAATGACTGACAGACTAATTAAGATGATTGAAAAGTACGGCATCTCAAATCAAACAGATTGTACCGACCTTATGCGTTTTCAAGAACAAGAAGATGCTGATAGATTTCTTAATGAGCTAGAATCTCCAACGAAACACGATATCTTAGCTATAATAAACAATCATATTTATTGGAAAAATGTTGAAAAAGCATATGACTTGCTTGCATACTATTTAGTTACCATCGGGAATAATGATCCTAATTATGAATCATGCGTAACTAAATTAAAACTATTTCTTCTAAAAGATTTGAATAAATTGGATAGTGAATTATCAAAAAGATTGAAACCTGATATTCAAGATCAAATACTTGGTCGTTTAAACAAAATGTTTCTAAGAGAACAAGAAACATTAAAACTCGATACTCGCATATCAAACCAGGTTTTATACCAAGATTTAAATATGTTGGGTGATAAGAAGCAGTCAGGTGTCGAGAAGTTGTTAAAATATACTCAAGATATTGTCTCTTCCCAAGAAAGTAACAATACTGATATGACAACGGATATGAAGAAAAAGGTTTATTCTAATGCTTTGAAATTACTTTTGGCCAATGGAGAGGAAGAGAAAGCACGCTCTGTTTTAGAAGGACTAGAAAAAATGAAGAGTGGAAAGAATTCATGTAGTTCAGATGTGGATTGTTTAGATTCTCACCATTACGCAGTATTTATCGATTATTATGCGAATAGATTACTAACTAGTAGAAACAAGTCAAAATATGATAATGAGATAACAGCAATTATGAACAAAATGAAAATTAACAACATAACCCCATCAGCTGTGTTTTGGTCTAATTTAATTGCATATTACAGAGCAGCATATAAACTGAATAATGCATTTGACATAATCAATAATTTGCTAGCTCACGAAAAATGGAAATCTGAAGACCAACTTAATGACATGCCTGCAGACTTTTTCATGAGAAGAGTTATAAACAAGAAATTATATACCGATATTTGGATTACTTACGGAAAATATTATTCTTTCATTTCACCATTAAGACACACAAAGAAATCCAATGAAAGAAAATTCTCATATATGACAAAAAACATTTTAGAAACAAATTCTTATAGTCCATTTGTGAGTGCTAGAGAACTCTTCTTTCAAATGACCGAAAAAGATAATATCATTCCAAGTCCCCATCTTTACATTAGAATTATTAAGGTGTTTCTAAAACAATGTGATTTGGAAGGTTTATTGGCAGTCATTGTAGCAATGACACACAGACATTCTTATCAAATGAGTACTTCAGTACAGCAATATATTCTTAGAGGGTTAGAACTACAATTTCATGAACTAGAAAGAATGAAAACACTAAACTCAGATTCATCGTTGTCATTACTTACAGCCCAAAAACTAAGAACTTTGAAGGAAAGGGGCACAATGATTGATTTTAAAAAGACCCTAAACTCATCCCCTGCTGATATCATCAATGAAATTAAATTTTTGATAGACCAAAAATACGGTTCACAAAATTCTATGGAGCAGATAAGAAAGGCGTTTGATGAAATGGGTGTCGATTCACCAAAAAACTAGTCTAATTATAAATTCGTATTCTTGGATTGTTGGTATGGGTTTCGTATAAATGTTTGCATTATCATCCAATTACCCCGGCTCAGATAGGGATCCTAACATGTAAATATGTATCTATTAAAAATTTTAATTAAAAGATCAGTAAAGTTATATTAAAAAGAGTATCACTTATTTTTTGCTTAATTTTAACCATTTTGGAATTTTAGTTGGTGTATTACTAGCAAATGTTGATTTTCTTGTATCTTTTCTTACTGCATTTTTATCTTCATTATTGTTAATTGTATTTTCAGTAGCTTTTCTTTCAATCGAATCTGTCATCATTTTAGCGTTTTGAAGAATAGATTTTTCAATCAAAGGTCCTTTGGCCGAAGAATGTTCAGATTCAAAAAGTAATATTGTTTTTGAACCAAATTTAAGATCATCAACTAATCTTAAATCCGAACGTTCAAGCTTTTCATGAGGATGTGTTTTATAAAGACCGAAGTTTTCGTTATTATTCGTGAGCATCTTTCCAACAACATCATATACCGTATTAATAGTATCATCAGCTTTGAAAATAATTTCAACTTGTGTCAAGTCAGGAAACCTTACTCTTATGAAACACTCTGTAATCTTCTTCACGTTAGCCTTTAGAAGCGCATCTTGCTCTTCCCTCATCCTCCTAGTCATCAAGGGTCCGCCTAAAGATCCTGCTTGCTTTGCAACCATATTTTGATAAAGCTTTGCGTGATCCACAGTTAGTTCATAGTCGTTCTCATCTACGCTTTTTTCAATTTCATCATGAATCCTTTGAGATATTGATGTATTAGGCGGTAGATATACAACCGGTTTATGCAATTGATAATTCTGTTCTTTCTCTGGCTCCAAACTTGAATCCTCTACACCCTTTGACTCAATTTCGGTCTCCGTATGCTTATTATCCACTTCTGACTCGATCGTATCTATTGATTTCCTTGTCATGGAAGATGTACTATCATCCACCTGATCTCTAGGACCCAATATTATCTTGATATTAGAAGGTGATTCAATTCCTAACGATCTAAGGGTAGTGAAATCAAAATCAGCAGATTTAACCGTTTTACTGAAAAATTGTATTGAGATCTCGTCCATCGAAGATACCCACTGTTGCTCTTGGGCCAGTTCCTTCATAACCAGGCTGAACGGTTCATTATTAACCACCTCCTTAATTGTCGTCCCCTTTCCTTGAACTTGAAACCTTATTTTAACCTTCTTGCCAACGGCACCAGTGTTTTTCTTGTTTGCCACACTGGAGCCCTGCACCAATTCAAACTTGCTATTGGCGGTGTAATTCAAAAGCCTCCACGGTAGATCAAGCTCCACCGACTTACCATCTTTCACTAAATGATGATCGCCTTCTAAGTTGAAATGCTTTACCGAAGCAATCAACACCTCATTCAAAGTAGTCCCAGGACTGACAGGAACCTTTAAATTACTAAACTTGTACTGAACAATTATGCTTATCATAGTCAAACTAGACCTCTTGACCGTAGTACCTCTATTGTTATAATAAATATAAAAGAAATTGCCCACTCTCAATATCTTAATAGAACCTTTACAAGTACGGTTATAGAATCAGAATTGGAATCAACTTCTCTTAAATAATTGTTTTTTTGTACAACTCTGAATTTGATTTAAAAAAAAAAAAAAGAGAGAGAGAAACCCTTTAAAAGATGAAATGTCGACAGAACTAGAGTTTCATGTGTGGATGAAGACCAATATCCAATACGGTATTCAAAGTCATTCGGAATAGACGCAAAGCGAAAGTTACATAAATGTTACCAGATCCATCTCTGAGGCTTCGGGAGGCCATTCAAGAAGGGAATTTACTGATTGTCAAGAGACTACTGCGGCGGTTTCCGGACCTTTTGACTAACATAGACTCATCCAATGGGTGGAGCTCACTACATTATGCATCTTACCATGGGAGGTATTTAGTGTGCGTGTTGTTGATTCAGCTCGGACACGATAGGCACGAAATTTTGAAGACTTTCAAAGGCAACACATGTGTTCATTTAGCACTGATGAACGGACATGAGCAGACTACTCATTTACTTTTACAGCATTTTCCACAATTTATCAACAAGTCAGGGGAATATGGGATGACTCCTGTGCACATTGCCTGTGTGCATGACTACTTCCAATGTCTTAGTCTGTTGATTGGGGTGGGAGCGAACCTGGTGATTAAGGATGACAATGGCAACACACCTATGCATCTGTGTCTAGAATATGGTAGTACAAACTGTATGAAGATGTTAATAAGCGAAATCAACACATCGGAAGAATCAGTGAGAAATAATGACGATTGGAAACCGAGTGACTTTGCTAAAACTACAGAATTGGCCAAATTCTATAATAAATTACGGAAAGAATCGCAAAGTTCTGATAACTTAAAGAAACCCAGCTTTCAATCTTTTAAGACCCCTGTTCTTACGTCAAAGGCGGTATTTGATGATGGTCCTTCACCAGTATTAACTATAAATTCCTCACAACTTAACTCTAATGTTGGCAACTCAACACCAAACAACAACAGTCCATTACCAAGACTACAAGGTATATTTAGTAATAGAAGGCCTTCAGTACCGACACTCTCGGAATTTCATTCAGAAAGTGATAGAGGTGGGTATGCTAGTTCAAAACCTTTAGGAATGGGTAGAAAAACGTCTTTGTCTGTCTCTACTCCATCTAATGTTACAAGGAATAATTCAATTTCATATATAGGTTTGAATAAAGATAAGCCCAGAATGGCAAAATTTGAAACTGCTAAAGATTTAGACTTTTCTAGGAACTCAGCCTTTGGAGGTAGTGACAACAGTGCCTTAATTAACAGATATCTATTACCAACGAAACAGAGCGGTGTTGAAGAAATGTCGACTTCTGTTCAATCTGCGGATTCCAAAAAAGAGTCTTCGTTGTCCACTTCAGTTAGCTTTACACCACAAAGAAGAGTTTCACTGCTGAATATTCCTATATCAAAATTAAGAAATGATGGGGAAACTGACGGTACAGAAAATCCAAGTTAAAGATCATGGGTTCCTACTTACAAACAAAAGGAAACTAACTTTTAATCGGTGATGAAATTCCGGAGAAAGATAAAAAGGGTTGTGATGGATTACCTGTTTACACTTGTGGTAATTTCGAAGAGTGTTTTTTTGTTTTTTTTTTTTGGTACTTACTTGGAAGAATAGTAATTAAACTAAAATTATAACTAAGAAAAATATAATGATTATAAAAAAAAAAAGAAAATATAAATTAGGAAGTTATATCATTAAATCAGTCCGCTTTTCTTCAGGTTTTGTTGTATTACAAGGTCTGTAACCGCTGAGAGCACAAATTTCATTGTATCGGTGTCAGTCGCACATGTTTGCTTAACATATATTGGTTTGTTTGTTCTATTTAGGCTGAGAAACAATTTTTCAAAATATTTGATTCCAGCTTTTGCATCTCCTACTTTACCTTGATAATCAGGGAAATACTTTCGAATGGGTTCTCTTTTTACCTTTTCTTCAAATAGATCTATTTTGTTAAGAAACAGAATAAATGGAGTGTTCCTGAACCATCTAGAATTTATAAGTGTATCGAAGAGCATTATAGATTCATGCATTCTATTAACCCTACTATCCTCGAACAAGACTTGGTCATATTCACTTAATGCAAGCACGAACAAAACAGCTGTGATACCTTCAAAACAATGTATCCATTTCTTCCTTTCTGATCTTTGACCACCAGCATCATATACTTTAAATTTTGCTGAATCTATATTGAATTCAGTTTCGGTAATCCCTATGGTTTTAATTCTACCTTTCAAAATATCTTCATCAGTACAAACATAGTTAGACTGAGAGAATCTTTCCACATTGTCAAAGAAATAAGCAGCTGAACTTTCCAATTGAAACTCGTTAGAACAGTTAAAGCATTGTTTAATACCTTTATCCTTAGTCCAGAGGTGTTTTATGGCTTTTGCTATCATCTGGTTATTCACTGTGGGGGTGTAAGTTTGGTGGGTGTCTACAAACATTTTTCCATTCCCATTTTCATGAAGACCCTCTGAAATCTCTTCGAAGTTCAACATATCTTTGTCGTAATTATTTTTATTTGAAGGGTTAGAATCATCAAATGCTTTAACTTTCCCTGTACTTTGCTTTTTTCTCTTATAAGCATATCTCTCAGAATATTTTATCACGTAATCATTGAGAAATTCAGAACCACCCGCAATGCCAGTATCGACAAAATTAATGGCATTTGAGGACAATAATAGTCTTTTATCCTCATACAATTCCCTATAGTTTGCTGGGTCATCACAATCTAATTTTATACCAAGTTTTCTCGCTTGGATAATAAGAATTTTCATCGACTGCATAACATCAGCCCATATAACCTGGGAATATTGGAGACGTTCTTGGTGCGTAAATCCACCTTGATGCAATAACCTAAGCTGCTTCAAAACTGTCGATTTCCCTGATTCACCGGCACCTAATAACAACAGTTTGATTTCATTTTTATCACTTTGTTTTTCCTGCTGTATCAATGACTGTTCTATCGCATCATTAGCACGCTTACTTTGTAGAAACGGATCGTTTTCATCATACTCGACTGGAGTACTCAGTATACAACCCATTATCTTATGACAATTTGTTCGTTAAAAATTTTATATTCAATATTACTATTCTACTTTTAGAAAAATTAAATGCCTTAGGTGCCAAGGGGCACCGTGGTCTTCGATATTTATATTCGATATATAGTCACAGATACTTATTTTGGGTTATTTTTAGATTTTATAAATGCGATATTGAGTTTGCTTCATTTTGAGGTCAACGCTCTCTTGTTTGAGGCTATACCAACATTCACTACGATTCAGAAACCCCCATATACAATGAATATACATACAAAGAAAAAAAGAAAGAAAAAAAACTTAAAAAGTTTGATATATTATTATAATTATTATATACAGGTATGGAATATTACTCTTCAGAGTCTTGGATGTATGTATCAGATGAAAAGAGAGCCCTTCATTTTATTATTATATTCCTTTCCTCCTTCCCATTTCTTATAGGCAATGGATTTCTCCACATCAAAAAAAAAAAATGCAATAAAAAGAATTAACAGACAAATAAAGAATCTGAGTATAGTTTAGCATGCCTCATGACAAAGTAGATTTGGACAGAAATAATAAAAAAAAAAACACTAACAGACAATGACAATATTGGTGGGTTTAGAACTTACCAGCAGCACTGAAAGTTTGACCAAGCTTTTGCATGTTTTCACCAACTTTGACATTAGTCTCGAAGTACTTCGCCACACATCTGTCAAGACAGTTAGCTTCGTTCTTGTTTAGATCACCCTCAGCATAGCTGTTGTTAATACATTTGGTGTAACAGTTGGTGACTAGTCTGTTGAACATATCGGTAACCAAGTCCAGCTCAGTTTCAGCAGCTTGGATCTTTTGTTGAGAAGAAAGTTGTGGAGAACCACCTAGACCTAGGAAAGACATGACTTGGAGTTTGTGAAGATGATAATGATATACACTCTTTGGTATTTGTTTTCTATTCTACCCAAGAGAGTTGCAAAAATAGTTTAAATTATAATGAAGGATCCAATTCAAAACTGTTTTTTTCAATTTCATTTTCATTTTTTTTTTTCTTTGGAAGGGGGATTCTCTCCCACTTGCGATCTCTCAAAAAATAAGTGCCAGAGTGATAAAACATGTGATCACAATACAATACAATAGTACAATAGTACAATGTTCTTTGAATAAGTGGGCTGTGTATATAATACATAATTGTATATGGCTGCTTTAATAGTCTTTTAAGATGCTGTGGGTCCTATAATGTTGTCCTTTGTCTGCCTTTGAACAGAATGGGTTTACGTCAGGTTTATGTCTTCTTAATGATTTAGATGGTCTCTTCTTAATTGAGGTGGAAAGTTTCAGGCACTGGTTTGTTTTATATTTTGTAGTATAGTCAGTTTTCTTTACACCATGATAGCTTGTTGAATTTCTAGTTTGTTTGGTGATCTCATTTTTCATCTTCGAAGATAAATATTTGGAGAAATCACAAGCAACCCTGGGAAGGTCTCTTATATGTGTGCTATGTGGTCGACTCTTTTCTTCAAGTACATGCTTTGGACTGGTCCAAAACAGCTCACGTACTCTGGTGGTAGACTTTCGAAACGCTGATGAGGGCCGTTCCAGTGCGTCACCGGCTTTCTTCTTTATTCGTGTCGGAGTGAGGTGTGAGTCCAATTGCTGCTCAATAGCGACTTGTATTCGTCTCTTGTACCGTTCCACCTCTTGCACGTACTCACGCTTATGATGCTGCAGTTCCTGGCAGTACTTGGCAAGGTCCTCCTTACACCGTCGGATATCTTGCTTCAGCCGCTGGTGTTTGCCTTGTTTCAAACCATGACGAGCGATAGCCATTTATATTTCTTGTTATGGGTATTTTCTATGGCTGTTACTGATTCAAAATAGGAATACGTTACTACTTCACATATAACGCATCATATATGATCATATTATAAGTGTCCCTCTGCGGACACAATATTGACACAAAAATGCTGTTCTAGAAGAAACAAATAAAGAGCCAGTGCAGTTTAAAAGAAACAATATCTTACAGTAAGTACAGAAGATGACATATTTATGAGAAGCACCATCTATGTGTTGGCATATATTGTGTATTTCTTACAATAACAATATCTCGCATTGCACAACAAACTAAAAGGAGTGGGGATAGATGAGAGAGAGTTACAGAATCAGAAAAATCAATTGCCATATATAATTGATGGTACATTGACATATAAAATACCGGTTATGTATGCACTTTGTTCACTACAGTATGATCCAAAATTAACAGCAAAACGTGATGTACCCGTTTAAAAACGGACCGTTTTTCCTACGAAGCGAGCTTCACACCGCGTCTTCCAGCAACGCACTGGGCTGAGACTTACGATGAACAAGGAAAGGGTATTTTGGGTTAATATTCAGTTTATTTATATGGTTACAGCAAGGCAATTGACCGTATTAGTAGTTCGGATCTTTCTGGTAGATTAAGGGACAAGTACACAAAAGGGGGGATAAAAAAAAAAAAAAGAATATGAATTTGAGATTAGAGTTGAAGCGGTTTCTGGCAGTTTGTTTCATGTTTTCCACTGCCTACATGACATGGAAGGCTGCATCCATCATTACGAACTCGCATTCCCCAGTGGTCGTTGTGCTTTCAGGGTCCATGGAACCTGCTTTCCAAAGAGGAGATGTCTTGTTCTTGTGGAACAGGAATACTCGCAACAAGGTCGGTGATGTTGTTGTCTACGATGTGCCTGGTAAAGATATCCCAATTGTGCACCGTGTGCTAAGAGAGCACTCGCTGTCCTCGAACCCTGAGAAGCAGTTCCTGTTGACCAAGGGTGACAACAACTCAGGCGACGATATCCCACTGTACACGGGAAAGAACATATATCTGAATAAGAAGAGAGACGTGGCGGGCACTGTGGTGGGCTACATCCCACTGGTAGGGTACGCCACTATCTGGCTGAACGAGTCCCAGAAAGCAAAGTACGCCATCATGGCAGCCATGGGTATATTCACCTTGCTTGGAGGTGATGAATGATTTTTTCACTTTTTTCAAAGAAGTTTAAACTGTTATTTACAATACATTTTATATATGATATAGAGAATAACCTCATGATATAGAGAACAACCCCCATGATATACCTTCCTAAATATAATTTCAACATCCAATGTAACGTAATCCAGAACAGGTTTGTAATACGTAAGTCGTTTATCACTATGATCAATGGAAGAATGGCAGCACACGGACTTTTTTCTTTTCTTTCCTGTGGGTCTCCCCTCCCAAACAAAGACGCAACGGAGGACAAAGAAAGAAAAAAATGTAATTGACCAAAAATGCAGGAAATAACGTTTGTACAGAAAGTAAAGACACTTCCATCTTCTTATTTTGAGTTTCATCTTTCTATTGATTTGGCAGCAGGAGAGTATTGTACTTCGGATTGTATTAAACTCAAAGTGTTGGATTTTACTGTTACTGGTTTGGTATTTTCCCCTGGGTATTTGGTAGCGTTAATTGAGGAAAACAGAAGATCGGCAAATATTTGAATATTTGGATAACTGTTACATTTTAGTTACTATAGTTGATTTATTATTATTATTTATTAGCAGGTTTTGTGTTGTTTTTTATTTTTTTTGATTAAGACTTCAAGAACTGGCAATGCAAGATTTGGATTCCAATGCTGATGCGGGGTCTGGTAGGAATGGTGTCAACATGACTAATGAGAAACGGGTGGAACGAGGCCAGGACAGTGAGATGTTACTGAAGGACAACTACGACAACATACTAGCGCACTTGTCGAAGGATGCTGAGAAGAATAATGGTGAAAATGTGGATCTCATGAATGACATGAACGACGAAAACCATAATCTTGAGTCCTTTCTGGGTGATTATAGCACGTTAATAACGGATACATATGGGAGAGCAGAAGAAACTGGATTGGATGTCAAATGTGATGAGTGTGAAAAGAGTAACACGGAATGTAGTAAGGCCGAGTCAGGTGCCAAATGTTATAACTGTAGAGAGAAAAACATTGTATGCTCCTTGGACCTGAACCATGGCGAGAATAGTTTGGATACTGGAAGTCTGCAGAAGAAAAGGTCATACGATTTGGACAAGTCGCCTGTCGAAACGAGTAAGAAGAGTAGAAAAACAGACGATGAGAAAAGTGAACGAGGATCCATTATCAATTCCCCACACCCATCTACAGTGAGTCAAATGAGAAAATCGAATGTGTCAAGACAGGATTCTCCGGCATTCAACAACGCCCAACAGCAGCAACAACAACAACAACAACAATCCCCAGGTTCTTTTCAACCTCGGATGTCTCCACAACCACCAATGCAATATCCTAGGTCCTCCTTTTACCTTGGTGCCACTTCCGTTTATGATACAAGATTGATCAATTGCATTCAGTTAGATAGTATAGACCAAATACAGCTGTCATCAACGGTGGCTCTTAGACGAGTTGCGCCAAATGTTCAATTTATGTTAAAAGATGACTACAACCAGGAAGTTTACTTGAAGCAAGAACAAGAGGTGGACATGGTTGAAAGTCTTATATATCCTCACGGGAAAACTCTTGTAGAAATGTTCTTCAAATTGGTGCATCCTTACTACCCTATTTTACACGAAAGAGTGTTTCTAGAGAAATATTCGAGATCGTATAGAGAACTAACAGCCCCACTATTGGCGTCAATATACTCTTTGGCATTACAATGGTGGGATTTTCATCCAGGTTTCATTGGTTTCCCGAAACCTGACGTGATAGAAAAGTTAAATACTATTGCCTTTGAAACGTTTCTAAATAGAATTGAGAGACCAAAATTAAGCATGGTACAGACAGGTCTCCTCTTGTTATTATGTAGAAGTGAGAACACCAACAACTGGGTTATCTCGTCTTGCCTAGTTGCATTAGCAGAGGAGCTGGGGTTGGGCATCGAATGTAAGGACTGGCGTCTTCCGAAATGGGAAAAAGATTTAAGGAAAAGATTAGCCTGGGCAGTGTGGTCTCAGGATAAATGGACAGCTTTACTAGAATCCAGACATTCTCATTTGATATTGGGCAGAAATTGGATGGTTCAGATGCTAAGTGAATCTGATTTACCGATAAACTCGCCGATAATAAAAGAGAGATCAAATTCAGAAACATCTATGGATATGACAATGGGTGCTCCAATGTTTCAGATGACACCAACTCTTAACGATTTCAAAAATGGTGCGTTAATATTTCAAAATTATGTTTCATTGAGCATTATTTTGGGAGAAATTATGGATACATTCTATACACTAGGATCTATGCATATCAATATTTCAATTGAACAAGTACTGCGCTTAGCGAAGCCATTACAGCTGAAGTTACGAGAATGGTACCACCAACTTCCACCTCAATTATCAATGGCTACTTTTGAACCTAAAAAATTTAACTGTAATGCTACTCTTACTTTATGTTATTTCATTGTTGAGATATCTTTGCATCGTAAAATCATTACTAGTCTAAAACCCGATACCCCTGCTGAAATCAAGAAAGTTTGTAGGACAGCAGCCAGAACAAGATTAGTAGCCGCAATTGAATTTATTCGTGATTTGAAAACAGAACACACAAATGCTTTTTGGTTTCCCTCTGCTACAGGCTCTATCATGTTGATAGGATCATTTGCAGCTTTACTTTATACTTCGGCAGAGTCAAAGGAAGAAGCAAAGTATCTGAGTGATACGGTTCGTCATTATATTTGGATTTTACGAGTGGGTTCAAAAACTTTCGATAAATTTGGACATGCATTGAGCCGTATGCATGCCCTGTTTGCTGAAATACCTGGCCTACTTACTGATGAAGTCAAGGAAGAATCTCAAAAACCACCAACAAAAAGAACACCTAAAGGCCAGGGATCCCCTACAGCGTCTACGAAGAGTTTCAGTAGTACAACGAATTCACCATGGCAATATGTCTCACCAGGAGTTGTTAATCAACCTAACACTGTCAATTCACAACAATCAAGGAGTTCAAAACAGTCATTATCTAATGAATTTTCAAACTCTTTCAATAACCGAAGCCCAACTAATTCTGACACATTTCTAAATTCTGATATGGGTAGCAATCATAATTATAATATTTCACCATGATTATACGTCATGAAGTTACGAAGAAATTAATTCCATCTTTTTTCTCTATTTTTTTTATTTAGTACTATAGCATTCTTTTTATTTCTTCGCTTGTTTTTTTATTTTATTTTAATGTTAACCGCTTTAGCGTCATTGTATTATTAAATTTCCATTCCTCGTTTCTTCTTATTTTCATTGTATCAAATGGCTTATAGTATTATCGTTTCATTATTTATCATTTTGTTGAATTTTATATTTTTCTTCACTATTTCAATTATTTAATTTTTTGATAGTTGGTTGATAACCTATGGAAATTTCTATAGGCCCTTTAGGATATACTATTCTTTTATTAAAAAACTTTGGTTGTTAAAGAATTCTTTTTCAAACATTTTTTTGGCTAATTCTGTATAAATCAATAAGATATAAGGAAGTATTCATTGAGGGGCGATGTAGAGGCGCCAGAATTATTAACAATATGAAAGTATTTACAATGTATATTGGTTTCTATTATAAGAATTTTTTGATTGGAGTTTCTTTTGCAGCTTCACTAACTTCACCGGGTGTTTCAACAATGGTGTGGGACTTATAGGATGGTACAGTATTTTTTACTAATTCCTCGTCTTGCTTCCGCTTCTCTAGAACAGCGGGGTCCGTCACTAAACCTATCGGACTGGTCTCTGGCTTCTCGGGAGCTTCATCTACAGATTTCATGATATCCTCCCATATTGATTCCAAGCTTTCGTCCTCTTTAGTCGGTATTTGCTTTATATTTGAGTCATACTCCTTCCTCCTTTTAGCAAGTAGACCTGCAATATTTTGGTTTTCACTGACAGCAAACATAGCATCAATGATCTTTAATTCACTTTTGATATCAATGTTTTTCTCTCCCTTCTTGCAACGCTCTAGAAGTTCCTCCAACTTATCGATCTTCAAGTTGTATCGCCTTTCCAGATTATTATATTTCCTTCTTTCTTCCATCACATTGGTTAATAAGGACCCGAAAACAACCAGCAGCCCCAATGGCTTCAATGCTGATTTGTCAAACCTTGACTTCTTCTTGTTCTTCTCTGGACTAGATATACCACTCGTTTTTGCTGTAGCAGCACCAGTACCAGTTGTCGTATAAAGCCTGTGACTTACGAGTCTCCATTTACCCAATTGCTGGGCCAATCTCATACTGTTCGTCCTCAACATGATCCTGGAAAGTTCTGAGTTCATATAACCGTTTGGTTGAAACAACAGTCGATAAATATTTTATATAGATTCCCGTCTCAACTCACCCTCTTGGTCGTTAACCTGACTGAAGTTTCTCGAAATCATCCTTTTTTTTTTTCTTTAATTTTTTTAAAGTTGAGATTTATGGCTAAATCGATCATTAATAGACTTCTTTATCTATCATACTCCAATGTTGAGGTTATTCAAGTTAGTAACTACCAGTAATATATTAGATTAACAACCAGTAACATATTGGATTAACAAAAAGAGGGAAATGGATGGGATTGTGCCGAGAGTAAGTCTTTTTGATGGCAGGAAGGGCCCGCGGTTGGTTGATCTCCAATTATTTGGGCATATCAGGAGTATTGCTGATAAAGAAAGGGTACGAAATGGGCAGGAGACTGGATATAGTAATGGTAATGGGATTAGTGATGAGAACAGTGAAAATGATGATATACAATATATACCCCCATTGTCAGCCTACAGTGCCTCCGATGATGTTCCGTTCATTCCACTACGAAATCTGCGGAAGGGAAAAATGAAACTTTCCATAACTGAGATGAAGTATGAAGACTTTGAGAAACGGATGTATAATGTTCGCAAACATGGGTGGGATACTGTGCGTCCAATCGGAATTAGTAAAACTATGGCGGAGATGAGAAGAGATAGGAATATAAAGAAGTCGGAAATGATGGCACTTGATCAGCCAATAAACATAGTTTCTAATCAAAATACAATAAATTATCAAGAAAACTTTCTAGATCCATCGATGCAGACCTCTGGTGAAAATGGAGACACCTACAGTAACAATAACAATATATCAGATGGAAACTTGGGCGAAATGCCTACAGTGGATGATGATGGTAACGCTGAGACACACATAAGCATTGATGACTCTAGAGGACGTATCGAAACTGAAAACTACAGTCAAGATGGACCGAATAGCTCAGTGACTGTTGGAAATGATGTGGTAGAAGAAGAGGATGAAGATGAAGATGAAATTTCATACGATTATGATGCCGAATATGCAAGAGTGGAAATCGACGATGAAGACGATGGTGATGATGAAAATGATAACGATAGTGATAATGGTAATGGTAATAGAAGTAGATATCTTGAAGCTATAAATAATTCCGGATTTGAAATGCGAGATCCGGTTATCGAAACCGGCATTGATCGAAACTTGTCGATTCAACAATTTGTTGAAGCAACTAGTAGGTCTCGGAATGCTTATGATGATATTTATAGTGAGGATGGTGACATATCTACAAACTCAGTAATAGACAACCACCTTAGTGTTGGTCATATTTCATCAGATTTAAATTCAGATGCACACGATTTCACAGAAATTCCTACGATAAACATTTCTGATACGATAGATAACAGCGATATTGCACGAAGCAGTAGAGTTAGTTCTCTACAAAATAGATAGTTACTTTCCTTCATATTTTGTCGCTAGATATTCTTGTCCTCTTGAAATACGTGCTCCCGGTGTTCAAATATTTTCATGATTGGTATGAGTTAGATAAAATATCTTTTTAGGTAATATATAGATAAATGCCAGGTATATAATGCATTAATTTGGGATAAATTGTTTAAAGGTTTTAAAGTACGTTGGAGTTGAACAGAAACTTATTGTTTCTCGGTTGGTTTAAATTCTACTCTATTTGGTAAGACCTTTTCATTTAGCGGAAAATGATCGACTTTACTTGATTGCAAATGGATCGCAGGAACAACCCATTTACCACAACTACAACGAGAACCCTTCCAATTGTAACCACCTACTTTAGATTTACAACCAGGACAGCTGAATTTACCTTCAAGGTCCTGTTTTTGTAGATCATCTTTCATCCAATTCAGAGGTTCGACGAAGTAATGGGAGCACGTAGTAGAAGATTCCTGAATATCAATAATTCTGTGAGACCCAGCAGCTCTTCTAATGAAGTGTCCCTCCGAAGATGTCTTACTGGGTGGTTCATGATTGATAAATGAGGTAGATAGAGCTAGTCTCATTCTGCAATTCTTACATCTAATGGTAGAAATATGCGAAAGTTCCTCTTTTGTCATGGAATCAAGTTCTTTGTCTTCATTTTGTGCATCTCTGTAAGTGTCATCTTTAGACAAAATATCTTCACCGGTTGGATCAAACTTCAAAGACTGCTTTAGTTTCCAGGATTTGTATATTTGGTTATCATCAGTTACTTTGTTTGCTCCCATGAGCTCGTATACTTTTAGTTGTTCCATGAAATTGGGATTTGGTTCCACATTGCGTTTTCTACGCCTCACGGCATGCATGGCATTGGCAAGACTTAGGCCGTACCTGTACATAAGATACGCAACAACAAAGGAGGTCGACCTCGAGATACCAGCCTGACAGTGAATGTAGATGGCATCACCACTTTGTTTCTTCTTCTTGAAGTCTACTTTGGCAGGGTCATACTCCTGTTCGCCGGGATACAAACACTCATCGATGTATTTGTTCGTTTCGTTAAAGTACTGGATTATGTCCGTAAAATCATCGTCATCAATAGGAATATTCTTGAACGTATACCCTTTACGGATCAAATATTCGGGAATGGTCTCTAGCTTCAAAACAGACAGTATGTGTGTCACATTAAACTGGGCCTTTAACGGCACATGGTTGGCAATTGGCAAGAAGCCACCTAGATAGATACCACCTAAAATTCTAAAAACCTCGTCAGACATAAGAGCACTGCTGTAATCTATCCTGTTACTATGTCAAACTAGGAAGATATTTAGAATATTGCTATTAAAACTATAAAGTATAAAATATTAAAAGAAAATATTGTTGCGATGAGCTCAAGCTCATCGCAAAAAAAAAAAAAAAAAAAAAAAAAAAAAAAAAAAAAAAAAAAAAAAAAAAAAAATTTCACAAGCTCTGAGAACCCGAAAATCAAAACAAAGTAAATAATAAAAAAAAAAAACAAATTGTTAGATTCGATATACTAAAACGGAAGCCAGAAACCCGTTAGGATTATCAGTGCAGTTTTACAATTGCTAGTGTATATCAATCAATTGTGTTGACTAATTTTGGATTTAACAGTGAAGGGGAGATAAAACGGGATCGAAAAAGGGATATTTTGGAAGCATAAATAATTACAATGATTCAGTCACAGGATGATGGCGATATCAATTCCAAGATTTTTGGGTCTCTGGCTAATGTGTTCCAGGTAGCTCAAAGTTCTTATGCTGGTCATAGGAAGCATGTTGCTGTTCTGAAGAAGATACAGAGCAAAGCGGTTGCTCAAGGGTATGAGGATGCGTTTAATTACTGGATCAATAGACTGGTGGTTGGTATTTTGCCATTGAAAAAGAGTGAGATAGTGGGTGACAGAATTATTAAATTGATTGCTGCATTTATTGCGTCATTAGACAAGGATATTGAGCTTGCCAGAGAGCAAGGTACGCCCATGGATAGCGATGAGGAAGGTGTATTTTCCAGATTTGTTGATCAATTTATTAGAAATGTCCTAAGGGGAATCGAGAGTAAGGATAGAAGTGTTAGATTTCGTGTGGTGCAATTGCTTGCCGTTATTATGGATAATATCGGAGAGATTGATGAATCGCTTTATGAGCTTCTGACATGGTCATTGAAAAAGAGAATATACGACAAGGATCCTAATGTCAGGATTCAAGCTGTATTCTGTCTCACAAAATTTCAAGCAGAAGATGTACACATTGGTACTAAAACGGATGAGGGTGATGTTGTTGAAATAAATGAAGCTACAAGAACCCTGATGCAGTTAATTCAAAATGATCCTTCTGCTGAGGTACGAAGAGCGGTTATGTTAAATCTAATAAATTCATCTGCTACAACACCATACATACTAGAAAGAGCAAGAGATACTAATCAAATCAACAGAAGATTGGTGTACTCGAGAATTCTTAAAGCTGCAGGTAAAGCTTGTTTCACTAAAATTGACAGCAAAATCCTAGACCAATTGATTAAATGGGGGTTAGAAGATAGAGAGGAATCTGTGAGAAAAGCGTGTAAGAAGTTGATATGCCATGACTGGTTGAATCTTGTATCTGGTGATTTGATCAAACTTCTGGAATTTTTGGATGTCAAGAATTCGGAAACATGTTACAAAATACTCCAGTGTCTCTTTGAAAAGAAACCGGAGGTTATTCAGAAAATAACATTCCCTGTGGAAATGTGGACAAATTTTACAATTGAAACATCATTTCTCTTCAGATGCTTTTATTTATACTGTTTGGAGAAAAACATAACGGAAGTACTTTATGAAAATTTCCCAGAAGCTTCCCGTCTTGCAGAGTACCTCCAATATTATATTGATATTCTATATCACGGTAAGTCTACGACACCAATAAATCCAGTAGAACAATCTCATCTCGAATTTATTATTGAGCAAATTCTTGTGACTGCTAACAAATATGATTTTAGTGATGAAATTGGCAGAAGATCAATGTTAAATACTGTCAGAAATTTGCTGAGCTTGAAAAGACTCTCTGATCCTTTAATAAAAATTGGTGTTCATGTTTTGAAAACATTATCTATAAATGAGAAGGATTTTATTACCATGGTAATTGAAATAATTAATGATATTAGAGATGATGATATTGAATTGCAAGAAAAGGAAGAAATTGAGGCTAAAAAGAAGGTTAAAGAGCTGAAAAGACTGGCAAAGAATAGGAAGAATGCATCCACAGAAACAGAAATCAATCAGGAAGAAGATGAAGAGGACGAAGAGGATGATATAGAGTCATTTCATTCTGCAGTTGAGAACCTGGTTCAAAACGGTAATGGAACCGGAGATGAATCAGATATAATGAGAAAGATGTTGAGTGAAAGAGAAGCTCGACCTGAAACACTCATGTTATGTCTTACCAGGTCTAGTTGTATGTTAGAGTTGGTTAATACGTCCATTGAAGAAAACATTCTTATTGCATCTTTGATTGATACATTGGTTACACCGGCTGTGAGAAATAATGAACCTGCAATTAGAGAACTAGGTGTTCGAAATCTTGGTTTATGTTGCCTATTAGATGTTCAACTGGCAACTGAAAACATGTACATTTTAGGTATGTGTGTTTCTAAGGGTAATCAGTCACTGAAGAGTGTAGCACTACAAGTCATATTTGATATATTCTCCACCCATGGTAATGTTGTCGTTGATGGAGAAGGAAAGGTTGATTCTATTTCTCTGCATAAAATATTTTACAAGGTTTTGAAAAATGCAGAATTACCAGAATGTCAAAAAATTGTTGCAGAAGGTTTATTCAAATTGTTTTTAGCAGACATATTTACTGATGATGATTTATTCGAAACTTTAGTACTGTCATACTTTACACCAACTAATTCAGAAAACGAAGAACTAATCCAGGCATTTGCCTTTTGTTTACCAGTTTATTGTTTTTCACATGTTACACATCAAAATAGAATGGCTAGAATTGCTTCAGATATCTTGTTGAGATTATGTGTTCTTTGGGATGATCTCCAAAATTCAAACGATAGTGAAGAAATTAAGTCCCAAATGTTGAAACCAAACATCATTTTCCAGCAGCTATTAGATTGGACTGATCCAATGAAAGTAATCAAACGTGATGAAAATGAGGCACATGCTGAATCCTCGCAAATTTTATTTTTACAAGAAGTATTGAAAATGATTCCACAAATTGAAAAACCTGAGGTCAAGAGAATGTTGTTAACTAATATACATTCAGTACCACTCTTTGTTGAGCAAGAATATACAGTACAGAAACAAACAAAAGAATATATTCTGGATATCTTAGAAAACGATTCACTGGATCATATGAGTAGGAGTTCCTTGGAAAAGTTCAAAAATAAGCTTGAGGAAGTTTTAGAGCAATCTGCAATTAAGGGGAATGACAGCTCTGACGACAGTAGCGACAGCAATGATCAATATTCAATGATACTGGAAACCTCACAGGTATATGGAAAACCCGATTCACCACAAGTAGTTGATATAACAGCCGAAGCTTCTATTTCCAAAGTGGAGACTAGTTCTAAAAAACGTGAGAGGTCAGATTCCCTTTCTGATGTCGAAAATGAAGAACCCAGTCGCACTGATGACGGTCAGGTTCCTGAAGAAAATGAAAATGGAAGTGAGGATATTGTAATGTCAGACAGTTAGATTTGTTATGCGTAATTTGATGATTGTATTGATGCTATAAATTGATTATATATTAAGGAAATTATGATTTAGTTGTCTATAACGTTCACATGTTTTAGTTAGTTAGTTATTGAAAGGCGAAATTTTCGTCGTGATTGTTAACGTAGTTAATCATCTTCGTCTTTCAACATTTTCTTCATTTCGTTTAATTGTAATTCGGCTATTTTAATAGATTCTTTCAATTGTTGGATTTTATGCGACTTTACAGACCTAAAAGACTTTTCGTATTGTTTATCAAATAACGGATGATGTCTAGAGTTTCCACTACGATCGTCGAGCCAATCCCAAATTAAAAATTCAGATTCCATAACAGGATTATTATCATTGGAATGTACCGAATAGTCACCATTGCCTACCTTTTGTTCATACACATCATAGATGGTTCTAAAGTTTGGAACATAGTTATATTCATGCCCATCAATGACAATGATACCTGGTCTAATAACTTGAGTGATAGACTTCTTCCCACTAAAGAAAAGACTTCTAAATAGTAAAATGACGGTTGAGATAGTGACAATTAGACCAATTATACCCTTAGGAGATGTGAAGTCAGTTTCAGTTATTACTGATATTATATTATCCAAGATTGTATTTGAGTTAATGGTAGTATCAACACTAGCAATCGGTGCCGGCTTGGAATTATTTTCGCTTTGTTTCCTAGCTACCGTAGCAGCCCTTGACCTGCGTCTGGCTTTCTTTTTCACAGAGCCTGCATTTGCAATTATATCTCTCAAGTCCTCAATTACTTGCTTAGTTGAAACTCTTTGACCTTCAATAGAACCTTTCTCGATTGTACCTTTTAGTAACGATTTTCCACTCCATTCAACATTGGTTACAACCAGCATATTGGTACTGTTATTAGGACCCCAAGACAGGTATGTTCTCGTATGAACCGCAAAACTGTTTCCAGAAGGCACATCAGGTGATTTAACAATCTGTCTAACGACAACATAGTTGTTCAAATCCATATGCTCAATCTTTTCAGTAATGAAGCATCTAGTTTGTTTAGGACCAAATGAATTAGATAGCTTCTTGGTATATGTATATTCACGTGCTTTGTTACTGAAAGGAGGAATTTCAGAAAGATTGAAATTGTTTTGTTTCTCTATCATATTTCGAATGTAGGAGGTATCATCACCAAACAGTATCTGAAATATTGTACCGAGTGGGACAGCAAAATTAATTTCTTCCTCAATGATAGTGTCATCAGATTCTTTATGAAATGATGATTGGGTTGGGACATGAGTCGAAGGACCCATTTTAGGTAAGTTTGATTCTTCAACTTCTTCCTTTGTTTGAACTTTTTCCACGACATCTTGCTGTTCGTTCAAAATACGCTTAATTTCAGTGTGAATTGTCTTTGCCATTTCAAGAATACCATCAACAGTTCCTTTTTCAATAAAACTTTTCAACCAACTCTTTCCTCTCCAATCGACGACTCCATATACTGCGATTTTAGTGGAATTGTTTTTATCCCAAGTAAAGATAAATACTGATCTAGCGGAAAAAACATTTCCTGACGGAACATCCGGAGTATCTGAAACTTGAGAAACTTTCACATACTCTTCCAAATTATAGTGGTCAATGGTTTCAGTAATAAAACATTTGGTTTTACTTGGTCCGATATTGCCCGGAAGTGGTTTGACATAATCAAATTTTCTACTGTCATTACCTAATAACTTCGACATTGATGATATTTCCATACTTTTCATTGCTTCTAGTATTTCAACCATGTATTTTGTATCTTCACCATACAGAATATTTAATACAACACCCATTGGTGCTTCGATCAAAAATTCTGTCACGAGTTTTTCATTGGATGTTGGTTTATAATCACTCTTGGTAGGTGCATGTTTGACTGGTCCAAATAATAGCTTATTCTGGCTTTTCATTTTCTTAGCGGCTACAGTTGACATAATGTCCTCAAGATCATCACTAGACGTCATGTCAGTACTGTTGATATCAGATAACTGAGTTTCATCAATGTCTCTAAGTTGGTTATATAGACTGTTAGAATCGCTTAGGTCGTTCATGTTGGAGCTATATTCACTGTTATCTGTGTCATCGGAATAACGGCGGCCAAGAATGATTTGATTCCAGACATCTGTAATTAAATTGAATGTAGAGTCTCTCGAGATGAAAGATGCAAAAATGTATTTTGAATGAAGGGTATCTATAACGATACCGTTTGGGAATATACCAGCAGTTGTCTTCTTTTCAATTTGGACAATTTCTTTGAAAGGGATAAACACAGTACTGACAAACCCCAAAATATTAGAATTGAACCCAATATGTTGATCTGATATATACATACGACCTTGTAGAAGGATATCTCTTGACAGAGCACAACTATGATCGATAATTAACCTTTCGGATGGTGTAACACCAGCGTCTTTGAATATATTATGAAATTCTGCGTTCTTTTTCTCATTAGTGTAGTCGATACCCTGTAGCACTGTCTTTCCGACCTCATTGTCCATGGTTGAACTGACAGTTGTAGCAAATGCGCCACTGGAACGCGGTTTAGTTATATCCGGTTGTTTGTCTCCACTATTTCTAGCTCTCGTCAAAGAGTTCCTAAAAGGAATAGAAGGAAGTACTTTATTACCGATGCTTGGTGAAAATGATCTTCTATTCAAAAACTTTTTTGATAAAGATCTGGATTTTCTTTCTGTATCTATACCATTGGTAATTTCATCGTTAGATACAGTCGTAATACGTGAATCTCTTTTGCTATCACCTGCCTCTGATGTTTTATCGATTATTGGAGATGCATCATTAGTTGGCAAAGTTTTACTTCTCCCACGTACCATTTCATGACTTTTGGCTCCTAAGTGACGACTGACATCGATGTAGCTGCTATTTCTGTAGTTTTCATTAAATATTGGCATACCTGGGTGACCATTAGAAGAATTTTTGAAAGAAACTCTACTCTCACTGACATCATTCGTATCTTCAGAGTTTGAGTTATCTGCTAACGCATCTAGCGTTAGATTACCCTTACCGAATGTGGCTATTGCGGGTTCTGGGGTACCGATATGAGAATGAAACTTAACCTTTGATGCATCAATTTCTTTTGTGATTTGGGGGTTCAGTTCTGAATTTATTGTTTCTCGTTCACCATCGGGGTATGAATATCTCTTTCTATTTGTTGAGTCACTTTTAATGCGGTTTTTCCTGGTAGTTTCTGTGTCATTAGTTATTATGGACTTTTCTGATGTATTATCATTGTTACCATTTCCTGACCTTGTAGGTTCATCATGGCCTACGCTTTTAGGTGAAAGAATTGAATCCAGATGTTTCAAGAATGAAGAACTTCTGTGCTCTTCATTTAAGGGAGAAACAAGGACGGTATCGTTATGACCTTCGGATATATTGGATTGGTCGTTCTGACTTGTGTTCTTCGATTCTGGAGACTGTGTTTTATGCATTGATCTGTTCCTTGAAACGCCGTTACCTTCTGATTTATTATTGCTTACCGATCCCGTAGTGGATGCAAGAACTGCACTTCCTGAATTGTTTTGGTACCTTGGTGTATTGACTGTTTGTTGTTCAGATTGTGGCTCATCGACTATAATCTTCGGCACTCCTCTCCCCACCGCATTCTGTGCAAAATTTACAATTGTGTTTAATATGCCAGTTGAAGAGTTGTTATCCTGTGACATAACATGTGAACCAACTTTTGAAGCGTTTCTCGATGTACTAAACAGCTCCGACGTCTTTCTTGATATAGGGTAGCTCTTTGTGCCTGCTGTACCTTGTTGGTTATTCTTGGTATGGTGTGAATCTATTGTAACTGGAATATTAAAATAGCCCTGTAAAGTATTTATCCTTTTCAACCCTGCAGTAGAGTTTTGTAACGACCTTCTGGGCTTAAATGCAAGGTCGATTCCGTCCTGAGATACATCTGATGCAGATCCATCGTCGTCACCGTTATCATCTCTGTAGTAGTTTATTTCATCGTCGTTGTCGTAGTAAGTATTCGTACCGTCATTGTTGTTGCGACTATGGCTATGACGACGACTGCTGAAGCTAAACTTCCCTTTGCTACTCCCATGACTTCGTACAGACCTTATCTCCGGATACAACGGGATATTCTGGGGATTAGCATATACTTTATCCTTGTTGTCAGAGCGAACTGACACAGAAGGCCTCGAGAGAGTATTCGACTTCGATCGAGAATTCTTCTTCTTCTTCGATGGCTTCTTCTTAAACATCTTGAAAAAAGCAGCATCGCTGATAGATCTCTTCTTACTCTTATCCTTCCCCATCCCTATATTATAATCTCCTAGAAATGGTTATCTATATGTATTGAATTCTGAAGAGGAGGGGGGGCTTTTTTTTCTTTTTTTTCTTAACTTAATAACAAACAATTTTACCCAAAAAAATGCCTTTAAATCCTGCTTGTTTTGTTTTCTTCCTTGGAAAACCTATTCAATAATCAAAGTTTTTTGTTTGTTTTATAATTGAAATCGATCGTTTCTTATTTATTCAAGATATCAATCGTCTTTCAAATTAATGAAGATCCTCTAACAAAAATCCCAATTTTTAAAATTAAACCCTTTGCTGTATTGATTAAATATTCGTTTTAGGTAAAAATAAAAAAAAAAAAAATTTTTTTTCTGCCTCCTCTTTGTGTCTCTCAGTAATTCATGTAAAGTTGTACAGGGGTTTCTGAGGAGTTTGGCATCCCTCCCGTGAAAATTTCAACTTTTGGGACCCATCGCTCCATAAAAAAATTTAGAGATATTTCCTATTTGGGTAATATGCCAATGATATACGGGTTGTGTCACGTTCTCGTTGCATATCCATTTAACAAGTTGCAGATATACAAGTATAGATGTAGATATACCAATGTGTTTACAAATATAGCAACGGTGTTTGATGTTTGTTAATACAAGGATATAATTCTATAATATTATCTTTTTTATTAGGGGGAGGTTAGGAGTGGCTCTAAACACAAGTTAAACTAAGATTATGTAAAAAAAAAAAAAAAAAATTAATAAAGGGGATTGCCTCAGCTTTTAGTTGTTGTTGTTGTTTTTTCAAATCGTGTTTGAATGACATTTCGTTGTTGAAGGGGTTTTTTTATATGTACTATACAAGATGTTGGGGGAAAGTTTTTTTTTTTTGTTGTTGTTGTATTAACGATCTTCCGCCCATTCGTTCTCACGTCTGATGGCCGCTTCTTCTTCTGGTGTGAAGTCATTGACGATATTGAACGTTCTTCTAATCTCCTCTGGCGACCTACCCCTGATCATCTCCGCCACCACTTTACAACCAGCATCCAGCAATGGCTTGATATTCAAGTAGTTGGCCGCAAGGATAATCTCGTACAGCATCTCCTGGTCAACTTTTAGAAACTCACGGTCCCAGGCGTCCACAGGCGCAGACTTACGGGAATCGTCATCGTCCTCGTCAGGGAAGTTAGAGTCCCTGTGGTGTTCCGCCCACTCGATCACTTTCTGCAACACAGACGACCTGACATTGGGAACCGGCATCACAATCTCGTCATCTTCCTCCTCTTCCTCTTCCTCTTCCTCGTCGTCGTCATCTAAACTGTTGTCATGCATATCATTCAAATAATTCTTCAACAGCAAAGACCGCTGAGCGATCTTCCGCTCAACAGTAAACCTCTCGCCTTCGCCACTTACTAACACCACAAACTTATTCTTCTTATCCATTATCATCTAATTAATTTCAATCACTTTCTCTTCTTCACTTCTCAAAAAAAAAAAATTAATTAACAATTATTTTTTTTTTTCTTGTTATCTTATTTATATTCTTTAAAGGTCTTATTTTTTAATTCTTTCCTTTAACTGTTACCGCCTTTTTTTTTTTCTTTCCCTTTCCTAACTTTCTTTTTTTTTTCTTAAATTTTTTTTTTTTTTTTTTTTTTTTTTTTTTTTTTTTTTTTTTTTTTTTTTTTTTTTTTTTTAAAAAAAAAAAAAAAAAAAAAAAATAAAATAAAATAAAATAAAATGTGTGTAATCGGCCCTTTTTTTTTTTAATGTGGGCCTCTCTCTCTCTCTCTCTCTCTCTCGCACCAGAATTTTTTTTTTTCTTTCTTTGTTAGCGCGTGTGTGTGTGTATGTGTGTGCCGCTTTTCTGCTGTTTCTCTCTTTTTCAACAAACAAAAAAATCTCGGCTTTCTTTTTTTTTTTTCTTCTTTCTGGGATCACGTTTCTTTTCTGTACTTTTTAAACTTCCCGCTTTCCCTCTCTCTCTGCGATTCTGTTTTTTTTTTCAGTTTAAAATACTTGTGACAGCGGGATTTCATCCCCCCCCCACCTTCTTTCCATTGTTCTCTACTTTTTTATTTTGTTGTAAATATATAATATTGTATTACATACGTTTCAATATATCGGTTATTAAAGTATAAATAACCCGCTAATAGGGGGCGAGACGGAGAGGTGGCAACAATAAAGATTATATAACCCTCTCTTACACCAGACACCCATTTTGAATCACTAACAAGTTACTCTTGCTATGACATATCCTTCGAAGTCCCTGTAATTCAACGGATATTGGGAAAAAATATATATATATAATTGAAAAAATAAACCCTATTACAAAGATTTCCTTTTTTTTTCTTCTTCTCAACCCTCTTTCTCTCATTGCTCTCCTTGATTTCTTTTGCCCTTTTTTCTCCTCCCCTTATTACTCCTGTCTCGCAAGGTGGGGCACAGAATATTACGTACAATTTCTTTGCTGTTTTTATATATATGCTGAGGTTCCTTAAGTTCTGTATATCATTTCTTGCTTTTCTCCGCAGAAAGTGCCCCCCCTTTTGCACTGCTTTCTTTTTTTTTTTTTTATTTTAACCCTCATCTCCAACCCTCTTTTTTAAAATTTCAACCCGCATTGGAGGGGTGAGGGAGTGGCGGTAAATGTTTTTTTCTTGCCTTGTGTTGTTGCTGTAATGTATCAGACAAGGACTGTACGGAATATCTCTCTCTCTGTGTCTCACTCTCCGAGTTTTGTCTCCATTTTTTTTTATCCCTCCCTCCCTCCCCCATGGTCTCCGAGGGGTTTTGCCGGAACGGAGGGGCGGGGGAAGGGGAGAAAGTGCACAGAGAGGCTCCCGGAGCGGGAAGTCAGAGAGAATGACGGAGAGGAAAGGTGGGGGGGGTCACGGCAAGGGCAGCGCAGCACAGCACAGCGTAGGGTGTGTGTGTGTGTGTGTGTGGTAGTGTTTTTCTATGCATCGTATGTTATTATATACCTTGTTACAAACCAAAGTTGCTGTACACCATGGCACTTAGGTCATCCAGGACAGAAATGCCGTCGAGAACTGTCAGGTAGTCGTTGTCCATGCTTATCATATTTGTCTTCAGCATTTTGTCGCAGCATTCCTTGCAGCTCAGGGCATACAGTGCCATCTGTACGTCCGTTTGTTTGCGTCTCCTGACGTTGTCTTCTATCTCGCTGATCGCGTAGTCGTAGGACTCGTTGATGCTCTGTTCCATCACAATGGATGTTGCCTCGCTGCGCATGTACTGCTCCATCTCATGGCACAGTTGTCTCAGCACATGGTCGTCCTGCTCCAGCAACCGCAGCGACTCGAGGTCCATCGCTTGCTCGAGGACCGTCCGCAGCTGCGTCTCCGTACGCGGGATCATTACCGCCAACAGCGGTTTCCCTTCCTCGCTTCCTTCGTCGCTCACCAGGAACATCTCTTTGTTCACGCGGTAGTACACACGCGTCAGCCGCTCGCTGAACTGCTCGATGGTCTGCGTGCTCTTCGGGTCCAGCTCGCCAAACTCAGCAGCAACCTCCTGCTCCACTATCCCACGGACCTTCACCCACCCGCGGTTGATCACCCACCAGCACAGCGACAGAAACGCCTGCTCGTTGATGTACTCTATCTTGTCCTTCGGAGTTTTCTTAGCTATGTCCAGTTCTTTTGTGGGTGGGTCGCTAGCGCCTTGCCACAGAAGCCCGCCGATCCATCCGAACACGCCGCTGCTTATTCCACGGGACGTGGATGAGGGTTGTTGCTGCTGTGTGGCTTTAACCACCGTCTCCAAGTACTCTTTCCTAGTTAGGATGTTGAGTTGCAGTCTCGTCATAAGTAACAGACATGACGTCGTGTAAGTAACGGTGACCAGCTTCACTATACTCCTGATCTTCAGTTCGTTCCACAGCTCCCCCTTGGTCTTCTCCTGCGTGGCAAGGCTGTGGCTCTCACTGGCGTCATCCCCTCCGGTGGCTTTGTTCAGCACAGTGGTGACTCCCGTGACGCTGCTGTTGCCACTCTCGACTTGCTCAACCTTGTTCTGCTTCTCCTTCTGCAATTTCTTGTCTCTCAGTGCGATCATCACTTCGTCCAGGTCCAAGCCGTTCTGATCGTATACCATGGAACTCACTTGAACTAGCTCATATAACGTAGCCAGTGAGTCGCTCTGCGTCTGGTTAAACCGCCTCTTGATCTGCTCCCTCACAAAATGCTCCTCCGCTATCTTCAACTGCTGCTTATACAGCCACTGCTTCACCAGGTATAGAGTCACAGACCCGACAGCAAGCAACGTGCCCACCGAGGCAGCTACCACAACAAGTGTGCCACGGTACCGGCGCAGAATCCCTCGTCTCTGTACAGGCAATGCCATTGTTTTTTTCTCTTCTCTTTCGTTTTTACTTGTCCTTATCGTATGCTCTCCTACTCACTTCAAAACTTTCAGCTGCTGTTTACACTTTAAAATTACTTCTTAACCCTCTGTCTCCAAAAAAAAAAAAAAAGTCATCTCGTTTCCTTTATATTGTATCCTTTGTTTTTTTCTTGTTTTTTGGGTTTCTTCATAAAAAGTTCGGGTTTTGTTCCTAGAAGCGAAAATTCAAAAAAATATTTCAGAAATTGTATGCGAAGATATAAACCGGAGTTTTTGCTGTCGTTGGACCCTGATATTTTTCTTTGATTAAACTTTTGATGTAAAGAGAGCTGACGTATCTATAACAAACTGTACTTGTGTAGTGTTGGTTTGTAATACTTACTTATATACCTTTATTTATCCTGTCCCCCCTCCCCACTTTTCCCCCCATCTTCTTTCATTTATATGTATCATATATTACGACACGTTGGAATAGAAACCGAGAATTGTAACTGGTTTCTTTCTTTCGCATACACACACATTCATAAATAGTACAGGGATGAAATGGAATTATGCTTTGAGACATATTATTCATTGAAATAATGCAGCTTCAAAAAGAATCACGAAGGTTGTAATGTCGGAACAGGAGCAGGTTGATAACTTTATGGCCATTACGGCAGCCACAGATGGGGAAGTGGCGAAGCAGTTTATAGACATGGCTGGCGGAGACTTGGATACAGCCATCTCCTTGTATTTTGAGCACGGAGCTGGTGCTAGTGCCGGAAATGCTGCATCTGCATCTGCTGGTCCAGGGAGTGGTGAAAATGACGATGAGTTGGCTCAGAGGCTGCAGCAAGAAGCGTACAGAGAAGAACAGGTCGCTGATGTTAGAGCGCCTGATCAGGCACGTCACGAGACTTTGGCTGAGACACATGTGTTTCCAGCCACATATGGTGGGATTGGTGGTGCCTACAGTAGTCTGAGACACAATCACGGTAACATAGCGGCGGATATGTTTGATGACTCTACTCCACAGGGGATATTCAACCAACGGTTGGATGATGAGAACTATAGTGATGAGACCTCGGACTCATCTGACTCTTCATCATCCTCAAACGGGTCTATGTCTGCTTCTGGTGAGGACAGCGACGATGATTACGAGTATGTTGAAGAAGATGTAGTGGAAATAGACGATGATGGCAATATTACGGAAAAGAAACAGCTGGTAAGGAGACTTAAGAATCCTATTACCAAGGAGGCAAAACTTGCCATGTTGTTCAGGCCTCCATTTGACCTAATGTCTAAACTAAATCTGGATAGAGCCAAATTAAAGGCAAGAAAGAAGAAGAAGTGGATTATGGTTAATATACAGGACGCGGGCATATTCCAATGCCAAGCATTAAACCGTGATGTTTGGTCAAACAAAAGAGTAAAACGTGTGATAAAGAAAAACTTCATATTTTTGCAATACCAGTACTCCTCTCGAAATGCAGAACCTTACATTCATTTCTACGGTTTGAGCAGTAAGGATGACTTACCTCACATCTCTATTCTTGACCCATTAACAGGTGAGAGATTAAAACAATGGAATGAAGTAGTACCTAATCCAAACTCCTTCCTAGAAGAAATTGACGAGTTCTTACGTGATTTCTCCTTGGATCCCGGTTCCAAAAACCCATTGGTTAAACAACCAACTCCGGAAGTTGATCCTACCACATTGACAGAAGAACAGCAGATGGAGTTTGCAATTCGTCAGTCTCTGGGTACTGAAGCCACCAACCCCATAGATTTATCTGATAATGAGGATACAACGATGGCAGGAACAGTAGAACAAAATGGCACCGAGGAAATGGAGCAAGAACAAGAAATAAACGATGTCTCCAACAAAGACAACCTCTTTGATTCTATAGAGGCCAATGAGCATGAAGAACCTCCACAGAACGTTCCCGGTAAAACGACAAGAATTCAAATAAGATCTGGTGACGGTAGAAGACTAGTCAGAAGGTTTAACCTAGACGATACTGTAAGAAATATATACGAAGTCATCAAAGTACACTTGGATGGTTTCAGAGACTGTAAGTTTCTATTGAGTAATCACCAGAGAGAAAATCTCATAGACAAACTCTCCGAAACCATTGCAGAAGCTGGTTTGGCAAACAGTTCCTTACTAGTCGAGAAAGAGGAGGATTAGTCTTTATTCTGCTTTAAATCTTCTTCTTGTTTATTGCATACCTTTTTTACCTAGTGAATTTAATATCTATAAGTATCATACAGGTATTCATCAATAGGTCGTTATTAATATTACATATTGTTTGCCATCTATCAAAAATAAAAAAAAAAAAAAGGATGTACGCTCGAGTGGGCTTAGAAAACCCCGTTGGAACTCCTTTTTTTGGCCTCCTTTACGTAATTTCGCCTTTATAACACCAAAAAAAATAAAATAAAATAAAAAACATCGAAAATTGCACACAATAAGAAAACAAAGCAAAGCCAATATCTACACTTCAAATATAAAGATACCTTATTATAATCCTTAATCAATAATATTTTCCCTTTGTTTTATTATCTGTACTATTGAACTTTTGATTTGAGAAAACTCTGACCGAAAAATAACAAGAACAAAAAGATAAAACAATACTTTTAAATGAGACTTATTTCTTTAAGACTCTGGATAATATCGCTGCTGATGCTAATGAGCGATGTTCTCGTTTCTGCAGAACATACCAATAACTGGGCGGTACTTGTCTCGACTTCGAGATTTTGGTTCAACTATAGACACATGGCCAATGTTCTGAGTATGTACAGGACTGTGAGAAGACTGGGGATACCGGACTCCCAGATCATTATGATGTTAAGTGATGATGTGGCATGTAACTCTAGAAATCTTTTCCCTGGTAGTGTGTTTAACAACCAGGACCGTGCTATAGACTTGTATGGTGAATCTGTAGAAGTTGACTATAGAGGATACGAAGTCACCGTTGAGAATTTTATAAGGCTTTTGACTGATAGATGGACTGAGGATCAACCAAAATCGAAGAGATTGCAGACGGATGAGAACTCTAATATTTTTATTTATTTGACTGGACATGGTGGTGATGATTTCTTAAAGTTCCAAGATTCAGAAGAAATAGCGTCGGAAGATATTGCCGATGCATTCGCTCAGATGTTTGAGAAGAAAAGATATAACGAGATTTTTTTCATGATTGACACTTGTGAGGCTAACACCATGTACTCTAAGTTCTATGCTCCTAATGTTTTGGCGTTTGGTTCCAGTGAAATTCATGAAAGTTCTTATTCTCATCACTCTGACGTTGAAATTGGTGTTGCAGTTATTGATCGTTTCACTTACTATAGTTTAGAGTTTTTGGAACAGATCGAAAAGGACTCAAACTTAACTCTGCAAGACCTGTACGACTCTTACACATACGAAGATATACATTCCCATGCTGGCGCTAGAACCGACTTATTCGACCGTAATATGTCAGAAGTTTTGATTACTGACTTTTTCGCTAACGTTCAAAATGTCATTCCTGATGACCAGGATACATTAACTACAGGTTCTGAAAATAAGTTCTTAGATTTGGCAATTAAGAAGAGTAAGGCCTCTATTCAAGATGGTAAATCTACTGCAGTACCCAATGAAAAATCACAGTCTTCAATTCATTATAGAACCACAGAGACCTTGAATAAAGATATTTCTAATGATATTTCTGGTAGTAATAACAACTTGATCACCATTTGCGGTCTGTTCTCAGTTATTGCCACAGTATTTTATGCATCGGTACTACAACGGAACAGACAGAAAGATACCAGCTCCATTATCAACTGATGACTAAGTATTAAATAGAACAGAATAGCTAGTTTTGATATTTTGAATAAACTTTTTGTACAATTATATCTACAATTCTTTTGTTTCATAATTATGTTTTTTTTCTTCTTTTTGTTGTTATTTATTTTATCAATTGTTTTTCTTTTAGTTGAGTTCATGTTTTGTTAACAATGAAACTTTTTTAAATTATATTTTTTTTTAAAAAAACACACACATATTAATAGTATCGATAATATATGAGCATATATCTGAGCCATAAAAGACTGAAATTAACAATTTATGATCACCACTTCATTAACAATAATTTACTTAATATCTAATGGTTAGATAATTTGAATGTTTCGAAACTTGAAGTCTAGTTGGTGCAGAAAAATTCATTCAGTTGCAAATTACGCAACAAGTTCGAAACTAGAACTGCGACAGTACCAGAATGAAGCTATTGATAGTTGTTTGGAAGCTATAAAGAATGGTAAAAAAAGAATTGGTGTCTCCCTTGCAACTGGTGGTGGGAAAACTGTGATATTCTCAGAATTTATTAATAGATATAGAAAACTCTATGGTAGTGATAAAGCTCATTTTAGGACTTTGATCCTAGTCCATAGAAGGGAATTGGCAGAACAAGCCGTGAGAACTACTTCACAACTTAATAGAGGCATGAATATTCAAATAGAAATGGGTAATCAGCGGTGTAATGTTAAGGAAAGCGATATTATTGTCGCATCGGTGCAGTCTCTCATAAGAAGGTTAGATAACTATGAAGAGAAAGATCTGGATTTGATAATTATTGATGAGGCACACCATGCTGCTGCTGATTCATATCAAAAAGTTTTGGCACATTTTGGTTGTGATTCTACTGAATCCAAAATACCTGTCGTAGGATTTAGTGCAACTTTTGAAAGACATGATAAGAAATCTTTGAATAAAAGTTTTGATGAGCTAGTATTTCATAGAGGTATCTTGGAAATGATTGATGATAAATGGCTTTGTGAGAGTAAATTTACAACTGTTAAATTAGACATTGATCTGAGCAAAGTTGCAACATCATCTGCAACCCACGACTTCCAAACAGGCGCACTATCCAAGATTATGAATACAGATATAGTTAATGAAATTATTCTCCAAACATACTTGGAAAAGAGGAAAGTACACAAATTAAAGTCCACTCTATTATTTGGTGTGGATATCGAACATATTGAAAATCTGGAAAAATACCTAACTGCTAATAATATTAAGGCCAAAGCCGTATCTTCTAAGAGCAAACCAAATGAAAGAGCTGATGCTGTGAAGTTATTCAAGCAAGGGGATATAGAAGTGCTTATCAATTGTGGTATCTTTACAGAGGGCACAGATATTCCAAATATTGATTGTATCTTGCTATGCAGACCAACCAAATCAAGAACTCTACTGGTACAAATGATAGGTAGAGGTTTAAGATTACATCATTCCAAGGATTATTGCCACATCGTTGATTTTGTGGGATCTACTAACGCTGGAGTTGTATCTGTTCCGACGTTAGTAGGCATCGAAGACTTGGACTATAATTTTGATGACATAACATTAGAAGAGCTGCGAAAGATAAAGATGGTAGAGGATGACATGAACCACCAAAGGATGGCAAAGGCCAATATGGAAGAGCAGATCTTAAAGGGACAAATTTTCAACATGAAGGAACAGCTAACGAAATTAGAGAACCGTTTCAGAGCATTATCACAAAATGATGCGCTCGATTTGTCACTGATATCGTATTCAAACTTTAAATCTTTTCACCAAGCTTTGGCAAAAGGGGATCTTCCAGATGAAAAATCAATAAATTACTTTCAGCAAGAAATCGAATTCTTTTTAAACTCACCACATTGTTGGGTGAAATTTACGAAGGATGGTTGGGCATTCGATTTGAATAACAATAATCATATCAGACTTTACAGAATAGAAAAAGAAAAACGAAAGGGCAAAAATACAATCCAGTATGAACTAAAACTCTATCGTGAAATTCCAAAGTACTGCAGGGATGATTCCAATAGTAGTATTAGGTTTGTCCCAACAGTGCTTTGCAAGGACAGTGATTTATCTACCATTGGACGAACTGTAAACGGCATTATAAAAAAGTACTTAGAAATGGGGCAACAATCATCAGAACAAAGACTAACAAAATTTGCTAGATGGAGATCCCACGAGGCAACACCGAAACAAAAACAATTAATAAGAACCATGCTCATGAAATATCAAAAAACTAAAGCTGCTGGCACTGACGTCAATGTAATACAAATTGATGAATATTTGGACTCTTTGACGAAAGGTAATGCCTCAAAAATACTTTTTGCTACAAAACTTGCCCCAGTCTATCCATTACAAGCACTACTACAAAACATTCACAGATCACATCAACAAAGGGTTTGAAAATGAGGTTTCAAAACCCTGCTACTTTTGCTTTACTGTTTCCATTCTACAGACAATCGTATACACAAACGTTAAATTAAAGTGAAGGAAGAAACAGAAGGAGGAGCCTTGACGCTACATCGATATGCCTATCCTAGGGTTATGTTATCATTACATATACAGACATCCTGCTTCCAGAGGCTATGTTTTAAGAAGAATAATGCAAGGATCTACACGTCATCATGTAATTTATCGGTCTCCCTATAAGATGACATACACCACAAATTGAAAGGAATAGAAATAAAAATAACACAACAAAATAACATCTTTAAAATAAACCCCTACAGACTTTGAATTATAAGAACTGTCGCTCTATTACTTATGATACTATTTCTTCTTAATTTATTTCAAAAGTGTTTCATTGTTTTCCAAAACAATGTTTTAGACTTTGCTACCCTTTTAAACCCATTTCAATGGAGTCTTAGAATGTTTAATAACCTACTAAGATTGAAATACCCAAGAATTTTAAATTTCATTATAAAACTTTAATATATAACTCTTGAAAATTTCTGACACCTTTTAATTATTCTTCTTATTCTTCGCAAACTGAAACCAGGTTAAAATCGATTTTCACCTTTGTTTAGAGATAGAAAATAAAATAACAAAAAACACTACAACAATTCAACTAGAGAGATTGACCGAATACTACCGTTACTTCCTTTTCTCTTCTGGCTTTTTTTAAAAAATAAACAGGATCAACTTTATAAGTTAAAATATTCCACTACCATAACTCTTATCAATTTATAATTGTTGAAACATACAAGTACTATCCATATAAAACCAAACAAAAAACCAAATAGAATCATGGATGACTTTAGTGTGGGAAGTCACAAACAAAGAACTGAAGAAATCCTGAATAACGATGCTAGTAATTATGGTGAGGAAAATGAGGACTCTGTTAAAATAAGTCTTGATGATGCAGTATCTGCCATTGAAGACCTAAAATATTTTCTAGCTACAGCGCCAATGAATTGGCATGAAAACCAGGTTATTAGGAGATATTACTTGAGTAATTCCAATGGATTCATTTCGTGTGTATTTTGGGATAACTTATTTTACATTACTGGGACGGACATTGTTAAGACTTGCGCTTACAAGATGGAAAAATTTGGAAGGAAGATAAACGATCGTAAGAAGTTTGAGGAAGGGTTATTTTCTGACCTAAGGAATCTAAAATGTGGGGTCGATGCAACCTTAGAACAACCTAAGTCAAAGTTTTTAAAGTTCTTATATCGCAACCTCTGCCTCAAAACTCAGAAAAAACAAAAAGTCTTTTTCTGGTTTAGCGTTCCACACGAAAAACTTTTTGCAGATGCTCTTGAAAGAGACCTCAAAAAGGAACACCATGGTAACGAAGCTAGTACAATTGCTATCCATGAACCTGCTATATCTTTCAAATATGACCCTAAAAGTAAATTACCTCTTGAAATTCAAATCACTCGTTACATAGCCAGTAAGAAATGTGATGACGCAGCTGAAAACGAGACAGAAAAAAATGGGACTTCAACAACAAATTCAACTTCACCAGCATATAGAGCCTCTAACAGGAAAGTGATAACTGACCTTAAAAGCTCACCTACTGTTTCAGATATTAAGGTGGAAACTCATCTAACCATCAACAACGTAACTAATACAGTTTCGTTAGAAAATATCCAATTGAAACCGGAATCGATCTTATCCTGTTCAGAACAGAAAAGCATCGAAACCATCAAACTGGAAACCAGCACTAATTCAACTGTGACTCCCCATGATACTCTACCAGAGTTACCGGTATCACTTGGTAGTGAATACTCAGACATTGCTCTTGCAGATTCAAAATCCCCACAATTAAATACTGACGCACTTGATGATAGTGAATTCTTTCCTATTACAATTGAATACCAGGAAGAAGGGTGTGATAACTTCAGTGGCAATCCATTATCTGTGAAACCTGTACCGGGATTGATGCTTTTGGACGAACATAACATAGATAACAATAAATTGGGATATACAAACTTCTTACCTACACAATTTTCACCTTTAATTCTGTCTTCTTCTATTGATCAGCAATTGATGCTATCCAATATCCAGAGGACTCCATTTGGAGATTTTAGAAGTTCTTCCAAGGACACCAAATTCAGAATATCCACACCTACCGGAAATTCGTTACATTTTCCCTATCCAGAGGCTTTAAGTCCCAGTGGCTTTGCAAGTATTAACGAATTATCTGCAGATGTTGATGGTCAAGAATTAAATGACGTCAACTTTGAGAAAAACCAGAATATCCAAGATTCTCCAATGTGGAATTTTATTTCGCAGGTACCTATTAATCATAACGGTCATATTTTACACCCAATATACACAGCTAGTCTGAAAAACACACCAATTACCAATTTAAGTCCATTTTTGAATACTGCTAATGGATGGGCACAATTAAACTCACCTTTTCTACCGCCTGTAGCTAAAGGAAAAAATCCTTCAATGAATAATGTAAAAGGTAAGAAAAAAATAAGTGATAACAGCACCAAAAGGAAGCATATATATAAAACCCAACTAAACAAACATTCCTCTCAAAAAACAAACAACGGTGTTAAAAAGAGCATTAACAAAATAATTGAAACACTAAATACGGCCTCTAAAATTCAAGAACAAAAACTTCCTCCAAAAGAGACTTGATTCGTTACAGATAATGGAACAAATACAATTTTCCTCTTATTATCCAATACGCAACATAAAGTATAAGAACTTTTTTCGTACCAGATATAATAATTATCATATAATATATATATATCTTCACTATAGTTTGTATTCTATAAATTAAGCATTAATTCATTCAGTATTAAATTCACCCCCTTCATTTTCGTTCAAATATTGTTCTAAAGATAACTGCTGTATTCTTTGCAAGATGTCTTGGTCTTGCATGACCTGCATTTGAGAGTTCATCAATTCAGATTCATTGATAAACGATTTTATAGTTTCAATAGTCTCAATGGTATCCTTACTATTTGGTTGTGGGGGTAAAACATCAAATTCATAAAATTCATGTTCAGACCATATCCTTTCCGGAATTGCACCCATCAAAGAGGACTCTTCTGATAAAATTGCAAATCTTAGAAGATTAATAGGTATTTTGCCTATAAAGAACAAGGATTCACTATCTGAATTTTCCGTTTCATTACTATCATTCAATGTCCCTAGACTCATACCTTTAAAAATCTTCTCAAGTTCATCATGCAAAAATGTAATTTCTTCAGGTAGCTTCCATAATATCTGAAATCTCGTTGCGTAAGCTTTATATTCCAGTACATCATTTTCATTTTGGATCGGGGCTAGAGTTAAATGAGATACATCACCTCTTAACTTCTCAGTGAAAAGTAATATAGAAGAACCTAGATTATTAAGAACACACTTGGATAATTCATTGCGGGCCTTTTCTAATTCACCTAATTTGAAATAACTTAAGGTAACAGCTAAGCCAAATCCTAGAGTGTACCATTCTCTATAGGTATTAAGAAGTGTTGATTTAGATAGTTCAATGATATATTGATGTTCTTCATTGAGTAGGAGGTAATGGTCAATAAAATACCTACAACCTAGAGGATCTTCAAGGGGACTTAACGACCATAGCACTTTACACCATTCACTGGCAGTTCCCACAGCGCCTCTTTGTCCTAAAGCTTGTACATGCCTGAAAATGGTCAAATAGAATTGTCTATTGAAAAAATAAATATATGGCAGCTGGCATTTCAAAGAATCAAAACGGATATTTGACTTTAAAGCACGATCAAAAACAAATAGTGCACGCTGTAAAAGACCATTAGTGTTTGAACGATCTCCTTGTCTAATAGTAATCAATGCAACTTGAAGCAATCCTGGAACCATATATGGATATTTCGAAGAAATCAAGCTAATTAAAGCCTCATGATCAGGATGCAAAATAACTGAAACATAGAATTCAGTCATTTCTTTCTTCATCAAATCAGGATTTAAGGCGTCAAATTTGTAAAATGTGATATTTTTGACAATCTTCTCCACATCTTCAGTAACAACCTCTTTCCAATCAAGTGGTCTCATCCACAAATGCCAATCAACAACTTCTGACTTCGATAAAACGTTCATTTTAAATTCACCTCTTTGACTAGGAACCCAATCGTCTCTGATCTTGGTTAGAACCAATTTATGTGCTGCCCCACCTGGACCGTTTGGAACAGTACGTCTATCCTTACCACCCCAATTTCTAACTAGTCTTTTCAACCTCTGAATTTGTTTTAGTTGTTGTGGTGAGATTGAGGTAGACGACACAGAATCAATATCATCTAACGATTTGGCAGAAATATCATCAAATAATAACTTATATTCAGTATGGGGATCCAATTTCCTCAAGTAATTATTGAAAAACTTTGTGCAACTGAAAAGACACTTGGTGTTGAACTTTTCAAAAGAATGACTATTTACCAAGGTATTTTCAATCTTACCAAAAAAATTGTTATACTTTTCGTCTTCGTCCTCAAATTCATTTTCTGAAGCTGTCATGAAATCCTCATCATCTGAATTATAGGCTCTGGCTAGTCCAAATTTTTGAATATCTTCCTTCTGGAATTGTTTAATAATTTTATCTAGCTCTTCATCATTTCCATTTTCCTCATCAGTTGACTTTTTTTGATCCTGTAATTTGGATTTCTTAGATTTCTTGTTTTTCTTCTTCCTTGATTTCTTAGATTGTAATTGTATCTTAGGTGTATCATCAACATTCACATTTTCATTATTACTTGATTCAACAGTTTCAATACCCTCATTGGTATCTTCGTTTGATTCGTCTTGTTCATTCTCCTCGTGCTCACTTTCATTGTCCATTAAAGCAAAGATATTACCGACCGGCTTAGCTACAGTCTTTTTAGCTTTCTGCTTTGTAGCATTAGAATCTATTAAAGCCTCTAAAAGGGCCTCATCGTTTTGCTGCTTCCTAAGAGCTCTACTACTCATCGTTTATCTTAAAAAAAAAAGGAAAAAGGCCTAGTTCAGCAAACAAATTTAAGTCAACCACCGAATGCTAATGAATGCCAGAGTTAAAACTTTCTAATCGAAAAGAAGTATCAATTTAAGTAAGTATAATTATTCTTATTTACAATTCCAATATTTTTTTTTATTTATGTATTTTTTTTTTTTTTTCAGTAAGTTGTTCTTTGACAGCCCATACTCATCACTATGAGCGAACAGAATTTTTCTCTCACTGCCCATACAATATTGTTTTTACGTACCTTCCTGCAGCATTTTCTGTGCTCAACTGCCTGTTCACATGTTTTTTTTTTTTTTCAAAAATTTTGAATTAATTTTTTTTTTTTTGCGATGAGCTCAGCTCATCGATTATTTTTAAATGGCATCTCTATAATGATTTAAACCATTGTTTTATTTCACATGATCACTGCATAGTAGATATAGCATATTCATCTCAGCAACAACAATAACTAAACAGTATAAAGCAAACATTATCTTTTAGCATTTATAAATGACGAAATCAAGGAAACAAAAGCAAAAGAAACAAGATTTTTTGAAGAAAAAACTAAAAGTTGGTAAGCCTACTGGGAAACCCAGCAATGCCACTGACACTTCCTTCGCAACTAGAACATTGGCTGTCAAGAACGCTTTATCTGGCCATAGTGGGGATGATCTAAGAAAAAGACTAGCATTACTCAAGCATCATAACGAAAAGGTAAGAAAAGAGACTCTGGCAATATATATTAAAGCTATACCGAAAATTATCAATACTCAACTTATGACCCCCTTGCTATCGCAAGCTACCCAATTAATATGTGACGAATCCAAAGAGGTGAGAGAGCAGTTGATAGAGTTTTTCGATGAGGTTGGTAAGCATGACGAGCAAGTTCTAAAGTTACATTGCCGTGTATTTGTTTTGTACGTTAATATGGGTATGACACACATCGTTGCGAGGATTCAAGCAGACTCTACCAAGTTCTTGGGGTGTTTGTTGAAATACTGTGGCGAAGAGCTCTGTAATCAAGCCTGGAGTAAGTTACTGACAGGTATATTCAGAGTTCTATCGTGGGAGACCCAATCGCATAAAAATTCCAACCAGGCAGCAGGTGCAATGCAAACCAGGAAAAGGGACAGTAAGTTTCAAGCATCTCACTTGAATACTCTTCATCAATTGTTAACATATGGTTGCAAAGAGCAACATGAATTATCTGATGAAAATAATGAGGATGATAGCAACACGAACGAAGATAGCCAATATTTAATTCCACTATTCCCACAAGCCTACGGTCACTTGAAATTGTTTGACAAGCAACTACGAACAAACTCTGAGAATAGATCTACTACATCAGCTTCTTTAGATGGCCAAGATGTGACTTCAAGAATACATATTATCGAGTCTGAATACTTACCAACCATGAAAAAACAATTAGATATTCTAATCAGCGAAGGTGGTGAATGTGGAAAAAGTGCAAATAATCTCATGAAACTGATAATTGAAATATTTGGAGAAGATAGTTTATAAACAACTCAAGTAACAACAATGACTATAACGCATTATTTAGACGGTTCAAATATATACAACTTTAGCATACGCATAACAGGCAATGTAGTCTAAGGACAAAAGAGAAGACGGACTACTTATAGCCTTTTTTTACTATTTATAATTATTGAATTTATAGCCCAAAATAAAGAAACCACAACATTGCCATATACGTTCCATTCTCACATAAGTCTGTTGATTGCTAAGATACAGGATTAATTGACCTGGATATTTTTTTTTCCTTTGATATAGTTTTGTTATTGTACTCAGAAAGGCCTGTAGTACTTATACCGTATGCCTTTAAAAGAAAAAAAAAATTTTCTTGCTTGTCTGAGAGCAAAAAACAGCAACAACACGAACAAGCGAAAACGGTAGAACTAAAAAGCAAAAAAAAAAATAAGTAAAAGTAACTCAGACGTTGCCACCTATGAAATGAAGTGAACATATTTATTTAACCAAAAATACCCATTTTCGATAAGATATCTGGATAAAAACAACTATAAACAAAAGCTGAGATTCAGGGCTATTGATTGAGGTTAGTTAGAGCCTGTTATATTCTGATATTAGGTCTTAAATTTTGAATTTTGGAATTGTTCAAGAAATAGAAGGAAGATCTCATTTAACCATAAAAGAGGCTGATTAACTAGTTTACAAACTCTGCATACGATTGATATCTTGTAAATATAACGATAACTGAAAAGATTCAAATCTGTTAAGAAAAGTTTAATTTAATTTCGTTTGTTTTGTATTCTTTGTTTGCTTGGGATTATCGATGGTCACATTAGTACTATAAATTTAACTTCCAATTGTGTTTTATCAGTTTGCATTTTCACACGTTATTAAAGATAGATTGACTGTGAATAAAAAAAGTTACTAGAATATTGAATTATTGCGGGATTGTGTTAACTCATTAATTCGTAACTACCTGAATATAGAAAAACTATATTGAATTTTGAACTTAGAAAAGAGCCAAAATGGGAAAAAGTAATAAAAGCTCTAATAAAAATAAAAAATTAAACGCTCTCCGAAAATTATCGCAATTAAAATATGAGCATGACCGGTTAACAAATGAACTCTATCACCTGAAGGAATTTGTTTCACTAGTAGAGTTTGATCCGTTATATCGGGAATGCTCTGAGAGTTTTAATAGGTTTATTCAGGATAACAATTTAGAATGGAACCGACTATACAACCATGAAGAAAAGCAAAAAATTATACCAGACGAACCAGAAAATCAAACATTACGTAGACCAACTAGACACCTAAGGGATAATACGATTGGTGTATCAAAAGATGAGCTTAATGATTCTCAAAAGGATTTACAGCATGAAGTTGACATATTAGTTGAACAAAAATATGATGAATTAAAGAAGAGATTTGCTTTATCGGTTGATAAGAAAAAACAGATCCAGAAAAAACCTCATGTTAAAAAGGAAAATAGTTGTGGAATAAAACCAGAAGTTTCTTCGAAGAATATTGTGAAACATGAAGTATCAACCGCAAAGTTAGAAGATAAATCTCTTTTGGATGAAAATAATATGGAAAGTATTGATAATAAAGCTTCAAACAACTTTACAATTTTGAAGAACTCAAACCAAAATTTTGAAGTGGATACGTATACTGGTGATGAAATAGAAAGCGAATCTGACTACTATTTTACAACTTCATCTGAAGAAGAGTATGTCTCTCGAAGAAAACCTCCAAAGAAGAAAAGGAGAATTAATGTACTGTTACACCCACCTAAACTACCTGTTACTAATCCAGATAATATCGCTAAACCTAAATTTGATTCTCTTGACGAATATTTGAATTCATTTAAAGTACTAGAAGATGATATAAGTAATACAGATTACATGCTTTTTATCGAGGAACAGAAGAAAATTGCCAGAATGATAAAAAAAGGTGTTTCTGAAGGGGTGCTGCGGTACGATTCTATTTCAGAGACTGTTCAACCAATGACTAAAAAGATACCACATATCCATAACCAGCATAAAACAGACCCGGTTCAATTCATGTATAAAGAACAACATTTGCACACCCATCAAGATCATTTGATTAACCAGGGTATATTCATGAGCAAACTATATCGAAATAATAGAAAGGCAAAAATCTCTGGTGCTAAAAAGATTGCTCAGATGATTGAACAACATTTCAAACATATTGCAGGTGCTGAAGAAAGACGTATTAAAGAAGAAGAAAAGGTCAAAAAGGCGCTTGGAAGAACTATGATTCAAGCATTGAAGAAGCGTTGGGCGATGGCCGAAAAAGCATACCGAGTTTTGAAAAAAGATGAAGATGAACAATTAAAAAGAATCAAGGGGAAAGAGCATTTGTCACGCATGTTAGAGAAGAGTTCTCAGTTACTTGGTGCTCAACTTAATAGAACTGGAGAAGAAAAAAGTGACTTAGAGATAGATAGTAGTGATGATGAAACAGATAAATCTGAGAGTAGTGAAAATTTCTCTTCATCAAGCAGTGAATCTGATTTTGAGGAGCTACAAAAATTGATTGAGGATCAAGATAAGACGGATGAATTGGTGAACGCTTATGAACAATCGGATACGAATACACAAGAAATCTTGAATACATCTGAACATCAAACATCGGGATCAAATTCTTCGGAGGAAAACGTAACTGAAATATCATACTTACCCAAACACAAAAATATAGAAGCTGTCGGTTTAGAAGCATTGATCACCAAAAATTTCGATAATGAAGAAAATGAGGATGGAACTGAAGAAAGTGAGGAATTCGAACTAAAAGACAACGGAGATTCTGACTCTGATGACGAAAACCTATCTGATGACAGCAACATATCTACTACAAGTGCAAGTGATGAAAGTGACTCGGAACAACAGGATGTTATGACAGATAAAGAATCGACTAGTGATATAATTTCAGAAAGTAAAGAAACTGATCCATTATCTGTTGAAGATGTTCCTGTTCCAAATCTATTACGTGGTGAACTGAGGACATATCAAAAACAGGGATTAAATTGGTTGGCTTCTTTATTCAATAACAAAACAAATGGTATTCTCGCTGATGAAATGGGCTTGGGTAAAACCATTCAAACTATATCACTTTTAACTTATCTTGCATGTGTTAAAGAAAACTGGGGACCGCATTTAATTATTGTCCCTACATCAGTGCTATTAAATTGGGAAATGGAATTCAAAAGGTTTGCTCCTGGTTTCAAAGTTTTAACATATTATGGTACCCCACAACAACGTAAAGAAAAAAGAAGAGGTTGGAATAAACCAGATGCATTTCATGTTTGCATTGTTTCATACCAACTTGTCGTTCAAGATCAACACTCGTTCAAAAGAAAGAGATGGCAATATATGGTTTTGGATGAAGCACATAATATTAAAAATTTTAGATCAACAAGATGGCAAGCACTACTGAATTTTAATACACAAAGAAGATTATTACTAACTGGTACACCACTACAAAATAACATTGCTGAGTTATGGTCCTTACTTTACTTTCTGATGCCAAAAACAATTATTGATGGTCAACAGGTAACAGGATTTGCTGATCTAGATGCTTTTCAACAATGGTTTGGAAGACCAGTTGATAAAATAATTGAAACTGGAAGCAGTTATGAACAGGATCAGGAGGCTAGAAGAACTGTGGAAAAGCTTCACCAGGTTTTAAGACCTTACTTGCTAAGACGTTTAAAAGCAGAAGTTGAGAAGCAAATCCCAGGTAAATATGAGCATATTGTCTACTGTAAGTTATCTAAAAGGCAAAGATTCCTTTACGATGATTTCATGTCTCGTGCCCAAACCAAAGCTACATTAGCAAGTGGTAATTTCATGTCTATTGTCAATTGTTTAATGCAATTAAGAAAAGTTTGCAACCACCCCGATTTGTTTGAAGTTAGACCTATTAAAACATCATTCCTCACTGGCGAGTCAGTAATTGGTAACTATTCCCAAATTTCTCGATTTATGTTGAAACATTTACGGGAAGATGAAAATGAAACGACTACTAATCTATCGAACCTAAACTTCATATTCACCGAAAATGAATCTGAAGTAACTTCACATACTTTAAAATCAATTAACAAATTATCATGTATAAATGAATTTGTGGAAGAAGTTCAGAAAATAAGAACTGAAACGAAATTAGAAGAATTAGACAGAAGTAGAAACTCACCGGTAAATTTCCAAAATATCGATGAATTTTACATAAGTTTTTCTAATCAAAGAATAGATGAGAAGATCAATGGTATAGAGTTTTTAGGTTATATCAATAGACAGCGTTGTAACAAGCAGGTGGTATATGGCAAGAACTTACTACATTTACTGAAAATTGATTGCGAAAGATCTGGCCTTGAAAAAGTTAGTGTAATGAATGAGTTTATCAAACCACTACAAACACGATTACTAAATGGTAGATCAACTATTGAGAAATATGCTGTATTGACACCTGCAGCTGTAACATCTAATATTGGGGAGCTCTCTTTGGGTCTGGTCGATGATTCTGATATAAGTGCAAATATAAAGCAAAAGATCACAAATTCAATAACAAACATTCCAAACCCATTTCACCAGATACAAACAAAGCTAACAATTGCATTCCCTGACAAATCTTTATTACAATATGACTGTGGTAAATTACAAAAATTGGCCACCTTACTTCAACAGTTGAAAGATAATGGTCATCGAGCCCTTATTTTCACTCAAATGACAAAAGTTCTTGATATTTTAGAGCAATTTTTGAATTATCATGGTTATCTGTATATGCGTCTTGATGGGGCAACAAAAATTGAGGACCGACAAATTTTAACTGAGAGATTTAATAGTGATCCAAAAATTACAGTTTTCATTCTTTCCAGTAGATCTGGTGGTTTAGGTATTAATCTTACTGGTGCAGATACAGTTATCTTTTATGATTCTGACTGGAATCCAGCTATGGACAAACAATGCCAAGATAGATGTCATCGTATTGGGCAAACTCGCGATGTCCATATTTATAGATTTGTCAGTGAGCATACAATTGAAAGTAACATTCTAAAAAAAGCCAATCAGAAAAGACAATTGGATGATGTCATCATCCAGAAAGGTGAATTTACTACCGACTACTTCAGCAAATTATCTGTTAAAGATCTATTTGGGTCTGATGTTATTGGTGATATTCCAACAGCAGAGACTAAACCACTTTTAGAGGTGGAATCTGATGCTAATAAGGATCCAAAAAAGCTGGAAAAACTACTGGCACAAGCTGAAGATGAAGATGATGTCAGAGCTGCAAATCTGGCTATGAGAGAGGTAAACGTCGATGATGATGATTTCCAAGAAAGCGGAAATTCTAAAAAAGCTAATATCTTGAATGGAGGTGATGAGCTTGAAGAAGATGATGAAGAAGAAGATCAATATGAAGGTACAAATCATGTAGAAGAGTATATGATTAGAATGATTGCTAACGGCTATTACTACTAATGATTCAATAATGACCCTTACGTAAAATGCATCACACAAAAATATTAATAATATAGAAAAAGAAATAAAATCAAAAATTCCGTTGAACAGAGTAGCTTAAGTTTCGTGTTTAACTGTGGTTTAACATATTTTTTAAAATAACTGAATTTAAACTATAAACGTAAGAAACTATTTACCGATTCCAGTAAGAGGAAGAAACGTGAGAATACTAATTATTTAACATCGTTTTTAATTTACTCAGCAAAATGCTTCAAGATTTCTTCACCAGCCTTAATACCAGAAACAGCCATGGCACCGAAGGTTGGACCCATTCTGTTACAACCTTCTAGTTCGGCAACTTCCATACCAGCAAAGTACATGGATTCAACACCACTGTAAGAACCAGAGTTCTTCACAACACCTGCTTCGGCATTGTTCATGTCCAAACCTTTCATACCACCCAACTTCTTGTTTTTGTCAATGGAAACAATTCTCTTGGCAGAGAATGCACCGAATGGACCATCGTGACCAGTGGTGGATAGAATAACACCATGCTTCTTGGATGGATCACGGGTACCATCTTCCTTGTAACCAGACAACTCAATGACATTTGGATCCATACAGCTCTGCAAATCGTGAGCCATAGTGACTAAAGTCCAGTTAGTAACCACACCAGCAACTGAAACTTGACCGTTTGGACCGGCTGGTCTGGTAACCAAATCCTCAACAGCTGTAGCATTGAATAGCTTAACGTTAGGGAATTGAAGAACCTTAGACAAAACAGTAGATGTGAAAAGAGCAGCGTGCTTAACGACAACATAGTCACCTTCATCCTCATAAGGGATTTCCAACTCCTTCAAGAACAAATCAGCTGGCTTTCTCATGATCATAGCACTGAAAAGTTGACCACCCAACCAAGCACCACCACCTGGAGCGACGTTGGCCTCCAAGATAGCAATCTTCAAGTCTGGTCTGTTCTTAGCAATGACGTAAGCAGCAGACAAACCAGAGGAACCGGCACCAATGATAACAACATCAGAAACAGCAAACTTATCCAAGTCCTGGAAGTAACGAGAGGTCATGGCCCTAGAGACAGTAGATTCTCTAATTGGTCTGAAAGCGAAGTCACTCCAGTCTTCAGTCTTGACAACGTCAGACAAAGCATGTTGAACTGAAGTTGAGTTCAATTGCAATTGAGTAGTAGCAGTAGTAGTAGCAGTAGAAGACATTTTTTTGTTTTTGTTGTTAGTGTTTTTGGTTATTTGAGTTATTGATATATATTAACAAGAGTAATGTAAGAAATAATATAGAAATAGTTTTGAGTTTTAAGAATATACAATTACATTGTCCTTTATATACCTTTTTTATTTTTTTTTTTTTGAATCATATTCACAGTATATTATTTTGATTCGTATACGTCCCCCTATTATCTACAACTATCCCAGCTTCTACAGTATTACAATTCCTGTAAGTTAATCAATTGAGACAATCATTTATTGTAATTCACTATCAAATTACATAAGAATATCACAAAATTCCCTCTAACTGAATAAATGAAGAGTTGATACGTCATGCCAACAAAGAATCAAAAAAAAAAAAAAGCTATGCAAGAACAACAGCAATATAATTATAATACTATACTATACAACAAAGGGAAAGTAAATTGAAAAAAATATGAAATACAAGGTTAGGTTAACGTGACACACGCCTGTTAATTTTTTTTTTTTTTTGTGATTTGCTCTATAAGCGCTTGGAAAATAAAAAACCCTCCTAAACCCACACACTAACAATAAATTCGGACATTCAGTTGCTAGTCATTGGGAAAATATGCAAGTTCAAAGAACTGAGCCATATTGAACTAATAGAATATCAACTAGATCAAAGAAGGCATTTATTAACAATGGTTCCTGATTTGATTTTATCGATTTGGCATTTGAAATAGATAATGAAATCAATCAAGGTACCACAGTTTGTACGCATGTCTCTTCCTACCTCCCCTCATTCTTAAACTCTCGGCCGAAAATTTTACACCTTGTCAGGTTTTTTTTTTTTATTCATCTCAAAAGGAGCTTGCGGATTATGAAAAAAAACGGACTGTGGAAAAAAAAAAAAAAAGATAGTCTTATGGCTGGATATCAGGGTAAGTTATTCATTATTATTTATTTAACAAAGATAGCATTTTAGAATTTTTGTCTTATTATCACTTTCATAAAGGCGGCTGAACAACAAAAAAATTTGGGGAGAGGGGGTAACCTTTTACTCGATTCATACTCCCCTTTCCCATTTTTTTTTTATTTGCTTTAGCGGGTAATAGAATTTTTTTGGGGGGTTGGCGGTTACATGTGTATATTTGGTTTTTTAAACGGATTAAAGATGACTGTATAAGATTATGGAAATGAAAAAAAAAAATAAAAGGTTCAAAGTTTTTGGTTTTAGTTACCTTAAGTTAATTTCATTCTGTCCCGTTTCCCCTGCAACATTGTTACTTCCACGAACAATGTTTATAGAATTACAAAAAAGAAGTATGTGATTTTTAGTTTCTTTATTATCTTTACATTCATATGGAAGAAAAAGAAAAGAAATAGGGAAAGAAGTAGATCTTTCCTTCGAGTAATGATTAATGCATTGTTTTTACTATTTTTGTTGTAAGGATTTCTTTATATCATACCATACCATACAAAGGTAACATTAATTTGGACGATCGTATCTCGGGTTTATTTTTCTTCTTTATTTTTTGTTTCTGTTACTTGTTTAAGATAGAAAAAATAATGGTCGTCTTTTCTTTTCTTTTTTTCTTTTTTTTCCTTCTTTCTACAGAAAAGCCTTACAACATTTCTTTCTCATTCGTCTGCGTAGAGAAATAAAAGTTGGGTAAGTTATTTGAGTAGGTGGGTATCCCTGATTGAAAGGAAAAAAGGAAAAGGGTTCACAGTGTAATCGTTTTTTTTTTTCAGTTTCTCCTTCCGGTTAACTACAGCACGCAGTTCTCTTTCTCTTTCTACCTCTCTCTCTGTGTGTGGCTCTTTCTAGGTTTAGAACTAAGAAAATAAGAGACTACTTAAAATAGTTTGCATGAAATCGTGTCCCTTCTGAGAGAAATCCCGCACTAAGGAGGTGTAAATTAAAATGTAACTTGTTTTTTTTTTTTTTTACCTTATTGTTATTGTTATTGTTATTGTCATTGTTTATTTATTTTAATCTCAAAGGGGTGGGGTGGAGGGGAGGCGTATATACAAGGAAATCCTTCAAAAACAGAAAACACTACTAATATATTTTTACCCGGACTGTTTTCTCACGCTCTTGTTTGTTGTTTTGTTGTTAGCAGAATTCAGAATTTGTGTATTGTCTCTCTTTTTTTATTTTTTTTTTTTTTTAATATTTTTCTCTCCTGCGTGTCTTTCTTCGCAATGGAATGGGGGTGGGTGGTAAACTAGTTTTTTCAAAAAAATTAAGGTCCTTATTTCACTCAAATCAAAATCCTCAAAAAACCAAAAAAATTAAAAAATTAAAAAATAAAAAAATAAAAAAATAAAAAAAATTTAGAAATTCTAAGAAAATAAAAAATTAATAACACTAACATACAGTGGCAGAAACTGTGTATAGCAATAGTCAGATCAATTTAATTTGTTCATTTGTTACACTACCTTTTTTTTTTTTTCCCTATTCAGCAATAGCACGGAGTTCATCGCCACTTATAACTTTGGCTTTCAAACCTTGTTTACTTTTTGAAATTATTTCAGTTTTATCAAATTTCCATTTTCCACTCAATTGCTGTTTTACTCAATTTTATTTGAAAAATATTTCAATTAAAATTTACTATAGCATTGACAGATAGACTCTCATAAAAACACATTTGAATTTTTTTGTTCAGGGAGTTGTTGCGTATTTCAAGCTCCCAATAGTTATACCCTCTATTTTTTTTTTTTTTTACTCTACATTATGAACGGAGGTGCTTCTCAAATTATTGATGCACTTAATGTAATATATTCTCCAAAGTCTAACAATGCACAAAGACTTGAGGCACAGAAGTTTCTGGACCACGTTAGGACTTTGGAAGAATCTCCTCTTTGGGGTTATGAAATTGCTTTGAATAACAACGATAACCACATATTGAAGTACTTTGGTCTCAATCTATTAGAATATAACATCAAAAAAAATTGGAATTCTTACAATAATGAAAAAAGACAACATTTGAAAAAATGGATCCTTGAAATAAACTATCAGGTCACCATGTCAGATACAAGATATATTAAAGAAAAACTAGCTAGTCTGTGGGTTGAAATCACGAAAAGAATATGGGGTGAGGCTCTGAAAGAAACAAATCCAACAAACGAACAGTTGATCGACTCATGGGTTGATATGGATTCTAATTTACACCAACTATGGAACATTAATGATTCTAGCAGAGAAGTCACCTTAATTATCTTCAGGATTCTTTTTGAGGATGTATTTTTGTTGGATGACATGATAGTCTTGAAAAGGATGACAATCATACAACCGCTATGTGTTATGATAGTATGCCCAATGGACATTTTCATTACAAAATACAAGTTCAGTGAAAAATGGACTCTTTTCAAATCTAACAGCGAAGGTTGGTTTTCCGTATGGTTGCCTGAGTTACGGAATGCAATCATCAATAAAAATTCAGACTACATTATCAGACTTTTAGAAACCTTGAAGACATGTCTGAACTGGCCACTAAGTGAGGTAATTATAAAAAATGATATATTGACAACTCTACTACAATGTCTGGCAACCAATATTAGAAAGGCACAATCGATGGCCCTTGACTCTATTCATATTCTTCTGACAAGACCATACGGCAATGATGATCATTATCAAATTATAATAGACAAGGTTTTCGATAGCATGGATTTATTAGCACAAGTTTATCAGGACCTCCTTTTTGATCCAACAGAGGAAATAGATGAAACAAGATATCCTATCGTAAAAAAGTTTGTTGACATGACGAGTTGTCTATATGTGTCAATTCCAAAAATTAAAGACGATAATGGTCAAATTGAAAAATACTTTAAATTGGTAATGCAGACAACCTATAACCCAAGTTTAATTGTTAGTGGTTTGACTCTAGATTTATGGTGTTCTTGTCTGCGAAATGATGATTATATACCGATGGTGGAGAAGTATGTCATTAAAGATTTGCTGAACTTTGCAGCAGATGCTTTGGTCTACTACGAACAAATAGATGGACATATTTCCAGAAATTATGTTGACATAGATTTCCAATCCAACTCTGAATTTCAATCTTATTGTTCAACATACAGAAAAAGAATTAGAGACATTATCAGATTAATATCATGTGTTGATTTAGATTCCACGTATGAATGGCTCAATAACAGATTAAATGTATACTTCAGTTCTCCAGCCGGCCAGCAGGTTCTAACCTCTTCATTTTTAGATCATAAATCTGAACCATATCTTGGTGCTTTATCTCAATACATGATTGTAGAATGTTTTATCAATGGTTGTATTAGATGGAAGATTTGGTATCCAAGTGGTCCAGACTATAATGAGAAGTTAGATGCCATATTACAAAAACTGGAGATTCTCTCAAATCAATTAATTGCACTAAACTTGAAAGAGCCATTACTACTGAAGAAACAAATTCAAAACTTTGCCTTATTTTTGACAATGCTTAGAGACAATGTATTATTTACCCTACTGGAAAAAATTATAACTAGCGCTACTATGGACTATCCCGAGGTAAATCTTGATGAGCGTACCGAACAAGCAGACGCAGTTAGAGATTTGAGATATGCATGTGGTATAGAATTGAATAGAATGGCCTTATTGATGCCAGAGTCATTGAAAGCAATTTATTCAGATCTCGAGAGCGTTATTGCCAAAATCATGCCAAATTTATCCTACCATGAAAAAATCTCTTTCAAATCGTTTTTATTGATCATTGTCTTGAAATCCAATTTAGATGAAAAGGAGCGTAGATTTTCGGAAATTGTGGATGTGGAGTTAATGGCATGGTCAGAAAAAACAACTGAAGTGGGATTATCTGATTTACATTGGTTTATGGAGAGACTTGGTATTGTTCAAATAGCAGAATATTTTCAAAGAAGAGGTATTAATGAAAATAGTGATTTATTAGCCATACCTATTGATGACGAAGGTCGGAGTTTAAAAGCAGAGCTAACAAAACGTTGGCAGACACTGTTCCCTGTTAGAGCAACTAGGATGTTCATTCACTACTCTATGCAAAGTATTAAAGGAGACGAGGAATTTAAAAGGTTACAAGAGCTATGGAAACCAAGGATCATTCCTGTTCTACCTTATTTAATGAGACTATTGTATCAACTACAGTCCTACCATGATCCTGATAACTGGAACACTTTACCAGTGGTGGTCCAAACTTTTGTTAAATGTACAACAGTTGAACGTTTTTGGGAGGCCGGTGCCTCAAGTAAATCGAAAGATGAATTCATAGATGAACATATGAAGGCCATGCAAACTCTCCGGGATTTTGCTGATTCTGTTGGGCATATAATTAGATACACCAGAGAATACACACTACTTGTATTAAGCGCGATCTCTTCTTTGGGGAGTATATTCTTCGACCTTGATGAAGTTCCAGATATGTTGATTAATTCAATTGCCATATTTAAACCAGGAACAAATGAAATCAGTCCTGGTGTTTCCACTCACGGATGGAAACATATTTTGAATATAGCAATCAGACCTATGTTGAAGAATTGTCCTGATGAAAATGCACCAAAATTTATGGGTGCCTTTTTACCTAAATTATTTGAAGTATTAGATAGATTATTATATCAAAAATGGGCAGGAAGGATGGATGTCATGGAATTGAATCCTGCCCCTGTTGACAATGATAAAATGACTGAAGAAATTTTGGAAGAAAATTTGTTAAGACAGTTAACAACCGTAGTTGTGAGAATTGTTATAGATTGTGTTGGTCAAGCGAGTGTGAGCTCCCAAAGTGCAAGAAGCAATTTAACCTCACATCAACTAAAAATGAGGAAAATCATTTTCAATGATATTAACATTCTTGCTCCATTTTTGAAATTGGTTAATCATTTGATGGCCTACAAAGACAGTAAATGCTCATTCAATTCCATTTTGGTTATGAAAGGTTGCATAACAGAGGTCGCTGCGAAAAATGAATCAGTTGATGAATTTTTTACCACTGAATTGATGAAAAATTTGCTTCTGAATGTTCTTTGTAATAATGCTTTCAAAGACTTCTTTAGTGAAGCTCTGTATGTCTTCACTTCTTTATTTTTAACTCTTTGTCGTGAATACCCTTCTGCTAGAGAATATTTCTACGAACTCTCTGGTGGTTACGACATTAATAGATTATATGAGGATTTGAAAAACGTCGATGACTATAAAAGTCAGAGAGCACTAATGGTCGAGTTCATTGATTGGGTTAAAAATTCTTTGGGAAGAAGTGATTTTGATGATGAACAAGCACTCCAAGAAAACAAGAAACAAGAAAAACGTGAGGCCATCCTAAAAAAGGCAAATGAACGTCTAGTTAAAAAAAATAAGGATAGTGGCGATATGCTTGATGATCCTAATACCGAGGATGGTGCTGTAGGTAATTTATTTGGTGGCTAAATATACCACATAATACCGTAAATATATGACAGAAATCTTTTTATCCTGTAATTAATTGCAAGGTTTGTTGTTGCTATTCTCATAGTTGTGTTTGGAATTGAAATCATTAAACCAGGAAGTACGCATTACAGAAAACTACGAACTTCTTCTATAAGTTGGTTAGATAGTTACATCATATATATCTTTGGTTCAGTTTGTAATATTTTATTAATATTGTTCTTCTTGTTTTATTTTTTTACATAATTTTTGATTCTTGTTTGCTTATGTTTTTCTTTATTTCAATTCTAAAATTTTCGATTTTTTGATTCACAACAAGAAAAAAAGCTCTAATTTTTAATGATTTGATGAACAGTTAGAAAATTGAGATAATGGAAAAGTTACTAAATTTATGTAGGAAATAAAATGATGTTCCACTTTAATTACGACACTGCTATTTCCATTTAAATGAAGATAACACTTCCCAACTGGTTCAATGCTAAAGAGATTGTAAAACAAGTGAAGTTGAAACCCTTGAATGTATCAAGTGTTCTTCCCAAGAAAACTCATTCTCTTCATAAGTACCCTACTAGGCAAAGCAATGAACATAAGTGTGATCAAAATAAAAATGGATGGTCGAAGTTTAACTTTGAAATGAATTCACATTATCAACAACCATCAATTACAGAACTCAATAGAATAAATCACTTTTTTAATAAATCTCAGTGTGTGTATGAATGGAGTGCTGCCAAACTTTTAGATATACCAGGTGAACAGATAAACAAATTATATTCTGAACTGGATAAGGAATTGACTCAAGATGTTCAAAAGAATACCAAACTATACCCCGGTAAAACCAAATATTCCTTTCAACTGATAAACCCGTTGCCTGAAATAGCATTCCTCGGAAAAACTAATGCTGGAAAATCATCAATACTGAATAATTTGAATACAAGGTTCCAAACTAAAGATTTAGACAGTTTTGCTCGCACATCAAATCGTGCTGGATTTACAAAAACATTGAATTGCTACAATATTGGAAATAGATTTCGACTCATCGACACACCTGGATATGGGTTTCACAGTTCTGGAGAACAGGGACATATAACTACTCAATATTTATTAAATAGGAAGGAGCTAAAAAGGTGTTTCGTCTTAATTTCAGCAGAGTCTATGCTAACAGATAATGATAAGCATATAATCTCATATTTAACAGAAAACGGAATTCCTTTCGAAATCGTGTTCACTAAAATGGATAAGGTGAAAAATTTAGACAGGCTAATGCAAAACATCGAAAATTCAGGTCTACGGCATCTTCCAACATTACCCAAACTAATTTTCACAAATTCCAAAATCACAAAATACCTCCCAAAGCGGTATGGAATCGATTATCTACGTTATTCAATATTTGAAAGCTGTGGTTTAGATGCCTCAGTAAAACCACAAAAGCTAAATACCACAAAGACACCATCTAACGGCAGATAATATCCGGAGAATATCATGGAACAATTTCATGTATATGTACACATCTATGTCCTGTTTATATTCCATTAACCCACTTATTTGTATATTCCATGAGTAATTCTGTCACTTTCAACGCTATACCTTTTTGTTCTCGGGGACAAACTTCTCAATCTTCAAAAAGATGTACATAATGCCTAAAAATATTGAAATGAAACAGAACTGACTACCAATGAAGTCCTCAACGGAATCAAATTAGATTATCAAAACGTATTCATAATTTTTGGAACTCTGAATTATTATTGGCTTCAGGTTTCCCCACTTGGTTTTATTACTTCAAATTTTGATAATAGACCATCATTGTCTACAGGAAAATTGGAACTTCAATTGATTATAGCCTCCCCTGTGAATATTTGCCAATATTTTACTAGAAAAATAAAGAATAAACATGTTTAATAGGACACTGATATGCGGTGTCCGCTTGAATGCTGTTGCGATTAATAGATGCTATCATGCAACCCCTGTGACACAAGGTGCTAGGGCTGTTAAATTTTTGAAAGCACAGAAGAGGAGACAAAAGAATGAAGCTAGACAAGCCAGTATAAAGAGCTCATCAGAAATGGTTGATCCAGTACTTGGTAGAAATGATACACCGTTTATTAATCGTATTATGGCAGAAATCAAAGAACCTAATGTTCTATCAGGAGGTTATGATTACCAGGAAGTTGAGAAGTTTTTGACAAGTATTGAGGCAACAAAGCAGGAGTTTAGAAATCTATCACCATTAAACCCTGAGCTGGCTCAAACAGAGACATCCGAGAGTCTTTCAAATCGTCAAGAGGCTATATCTAGAATTTTAAATATTAGGAATGCTAATAGAAAGGACTCAATGAAGATTGCCCTTCGTCTCGCCCGGGAAGAGTTTCAAAGATTCGAAAATGATACTGGTTCAAGTGAAGTTCAGGCCGCTTGTATGACTGTAAGAATTCATAATTTAGCTCAGCATGTTCAAGGTCATAAGAAAGACAACGCCAATACCAGAATGCTGAGAATGCTGGTACAGCAAAGACAAAGCATTCTGAAATATTTGAAACGTGATAATCCAGAGAGGTATTATTGGACTCTAGAAAAATTAGGTCTCAATGATGCTGCTGTCATGCAAGAATTCAACTTGGATAGAAGATATATGCAGGAATTCAAGTTTTTTGGTGACAGAATATTAGTTAAAGAATCCAAGAAAGTGGCACAACAGATGCGGAAGGATGAAAGGAAGCAAAAACGTGTCAAAAAACAAGGAGAAGATGCTACTATCTGAGGAAAATAACTCATTTAGATCATTAGTAAATAATTACTTCAGAGTTGCCAAATACTTGTAAATAACTAGGATAAAGACATCCTTTAGTAAATATATGATTTATTCATCCCAATTTAAAGAATATAAATAAAATATTTGAGTAAATATAATGAATGTATGCTAACTAATACGTGATAATGTTGCGTTATCTCAGTAATGCTGTATTTTCGTTAATCTCGTTTTCATCGTCATCCGAATCAGTGAAATAACTTTCATCATCAAAATCTTCATCATCTTCAGTTTCTTTTAATATTTCTGCATAATTTAGGATACTCTCCCAGTTAGGGTTCAAAACATAGTATGCTTCTATCAGTCCTATTGCTAGCATAGCACTTCCAATACCAACCCACAGCCCATAAAGTTTCCAGTTAAAATACCATCCCAAAAACAGTGCAAGAGGTATACCAAATAAATAGTATCCAAGAAGATTAACTATGCTACCTAAACTTTGCATACCTTGACCTCTTAAGCATGAACCAGCAACGGCGTTGAGAGCATCAAATATCTGAACAACTCCAACCAATCTCAATAAGTCACTGATTAAGGTAACAACTTCTTCTTCTCTTGAATAGACACGAGCGATGGCATTACGACCTAAAATTAACAACAAGCAGTTAAAGAAACCTGCACCAAATGAAAATGCCAGTCCCACAACAGAGGCATTATGTGCTAAATCTGTTCTTTTTGCCCCAATAAAGTTAGCTATTCTAGTCGAAGCTGATATGCCTATAGCAAACGGAACCATGTAAAGCAAAGCTGCCATGGTAGATACGGCTGATTGTGCTGCTAAATAAGAGGTGCCAAAATATGCACTAAATAATGTTAAAAGTTCATAAGATAGCTCTTCTGCTTCTAACATGATAATACCCGAAAATGCCAAGTGTCCTAAATCTTTCCAATGGGTAAAAGCCTTCTTTGAAAAACCTCCCCAGCATTTTTTACCATCAATGTAGATTGTATATGAAAGAAGTAAAATAAACATCAACCAAAAATTCAAGACAACTGCAATTGCTGATCCAATGAATCCCACACCAATATACTTATTCCAGACAAGAAGATAGCTCATTAGAACATTCAAAGGTGCACATATGGCTAAAACGTAAATACCTGCATCAAATATACCTTGAGCCTGTAGGAATCGTTTTAAGTTCTCAAAGAGGATATAAGCAGGTGCACCTAAAATGAGAACCCTCAGAAATTGAGATGTCAAATAAATCAATTCTTTTTCTGGGACCACAAGGAGTAGTATTGGTTCTGAAAACCACCAAAATAATGCAAACGGAATAAAAATAACAAAAGAAAATAGTATACATCTTTGTAGGTGAATACCTACACTGTAGTATCTCCCTGATCCGTATGCTTGAGGACATAACGTATCCAAACTTGTAGCAATACCTTCAAATATGGCAAGAGTAATATTCGAAGTCATGGAGGCTAAAGAGACCGCAGCTAACTGATTCTTACCCAAATGACCTACTGTTAAAGAGCAAACCATAGGAAATATCTGTTCGAGGAGAAAAGTAAATATTAATGGGAAGGAGAAAGATGCGAGAACCCTTGCCTCTTCCTTATATGTTATTTTATCTGGTAACTTTTGACAACCTGTAGCATCCACATCAGACAGATCCTGATATATTGTAGGAATGGTACCTCGGCTATTGACTGAAATTAATGAAGGTCGCCTCTTTCCCTTCTGTTTTGCAATAGATTCGTAGACTTGCTTTTGGGCCTTAACTCTATTCATAAAATCGTCATAATCTCTGTGATTGTTAACACTATTTCGAGTGCTTATTTGTTCATCGTCATCTTCTTCATTGTCAGAATTATATACTGAAGAATATCTTCGTTCATGCTCTTGAATAATCCAATCCGTATCTGGAGGAGATAGTATAGGTGTTTCAGATACTAAAGATGGTAGAGAAACAGTTCTACTTAACTCACCACCCTCGATGTCATCATAATACAAATCTTCGGGCTCTTCTTCAATGTGATTCAAAAATTGAGATGGTTCATGCACCGAACTGCCGAAATCATCGACTAAGGATTGGAAACTCCTTTGGTCATTATTATTTGGAGTAGTTCTCTTCCTTCTATATTTTCTAACTAAAGGGTTCTTTCTGTTGGGTGGGAAAAATCCAAGCGAGATCCTTCTGTGGGTGTTGGTAATACCCATACCACCGGTAAGTAAGGTTGGGTGAACCTCAGATAGTGTCTTTGAAAATATAGCAGCCATTGTACAAAATTTATGTCTTGTAACTTCCTTATTTTCTTGATGTTGTCTTATTTGTTTAGAGTTCGAAATTTGAAAGTAGGACTTGCCTTGGATGTATCCCTCGATTGCTTAAGTGTTCATTAATTGATAAAGGAAAGTGAAATGAAAAAAAAAAGTAATAATAACAATAAAAGTGGATCACTTTCGTCCTCACTATGGACTCTGTCAGGATAAGTCTAAACAAGTTTTAATACCGGATGGTGAATACAAACCAGGAACAATGAAGGGTCTATTCCACTAAAGATGTATTTAAGGATATGAGTTAATCAATTTTAAAGGCCTTTTCCAAAAAAGAAAAAAAAGAAAAAAAAAAAAGGAAACTTGATGATGGGATGAGGGTTATACTTCGAAACGATTTGTAACTATATGTTATGAAACTTGCCAGATACCTATATCAATTTAATATACAAATTCTTTGATGGGTAAACGTTGATATTAACTATTTATTTAAAACACATCAGGTAGTTTTTCAATGACGTAAGCATGGCCACCGACACTCATCAGTGGAATACCCGGGATTTTACGTACTCTCTGTTTCAGCCCAGCATCATTAGTTGCTACAATGTAACACTTATGCTGCAAGACTCTGTGTACAATACAGTCATCGGCATATGTACCTTTATGCGAGCATGTCAGCCTTTTTATTCTAGGATCCCTTGCCAATTTCAAAGCGATTCTGTATTTTGGACCCAACTTCTCCAGTTCCGCAATCACACAGTCTGTTATCAGGGGGTTACACTTGGCCAACAGACAGTCCATCATACCCCTCACTATATCTATCTTCTTTTGAATGGAGAAATTTATGAAATTGGTATCGATGAGTACCTGGTATGGCGGTCTGATAGCCTCGTTATATTGAAAGAACAGAGCACTCGATACTTGAGGAATATTCCTTGTTAGCTCAGGGTCATCCTTCTTCTCTATTTTATCCTGGTTTGCCTTCAACCTTTGATCCTTCTTCGTATTCAAAGTTCTCTTAACCAAGGCAAACTTTCTTGTCTTCTTAGCTTTACCCATTTTGCTGTTGTCGTTGTTGCTGTTTAAGAGCTCTGTTATACCGTTAATAATTTCCAAACTATTCAAGAAAGAAAAACGCAATAGCGATACTAGAAAACAGTTGAATAAATGAATTAGATATATGCTTACTTTTACCAATATTGCATAAATCATCAAGCTCATCGCAAGTTGGGAAAAAAAAAAAAATTAAAAAAAAAAAAAAACTTTCAAAGTTTACCCGGTGGATATTTCTCTGAAAAATTTCTTGAACAAAAACAAAAAAAAAGAAAAAAATGATTAAGTTTGCGTCACAGACAGGATTCGAACCTGCGCAGGTAAAACCCAATGCCTAATTGCTGTTAGATGGAATAGCAGGGCATCGCCTTAACCACTCGGCCACTGGGACACTTAAGCTTGATGAATTTAGTACTGTTAGAATTTCAGTTTATAGTTGAATTTTTTATGTTTCCCTAAAATAATTTTTGTGCTATTTCCGTTATCTTTAATAGATTTTTGGTGATAATGAATGTGAATGCATAACTGAGATCATTTAGTATTTACAAAAATATTTACAAGAGCTTTGAAGAATCGCATTCTATATAATTGTTGATATTCTCAAGAAAATGAGAGAAATTCATATCCTGTATACCTTCAATTGTTGAGTCTGTTATGTAACCCTTTTCAACTGCGATTCGTTCCGTAGAGTTGTCGTTGCTTATTTCTAATTCAAATTTTGGACCGGTGTGAAACTTCCATTCGTCAGATTTCAATTTGTTCATTGTTTTTACTATATCTTCATTAAGAACATCGTTTTCGTTGCATGTATAAATATCATTTTCCAAGGAATACATTTGGTTGAATCCCAAAGTACAAATATCCAAAAAGGTTTGGGTTGTAGGTAGAGGTAGATTCTGTATCTGAGAACGAACACTATGGACACTATTGGTGTTCCATTTAATACCTTCGATATCTGAGGGTTTCAATAATTGCTTAAAATTGCTTAAATCAGCACTAATCAGCATTGTCCCGTGATGGTAAGCTTTCCCTTGGGCAACCTTGTAAGCGCTCCCGCTTATCTTATAAGTTGTGTAGTTGATATCTCCTCTGTCGTTTTGTATTACAGGTAAACTAGGATCGAATGTTTTAAGCCATGACACTATCTTACCATTGAAGAATTTAGTATCAAATTCATCCCTGGAACAAATATATGAATAATTTACATTGCCTCGATCATGCAAGACAGCACCACCGCCCGAAAGTCTTCTGAGGAATTCATACCCCTTTAGTTTCAAATTATTTAAGTGCAGCTCTTCCCAAACATTTTGATTCTTGCCTATCACTGCGCATTTGTCGTTGATATAGAATATTAACCGATTGCTATCAAACTGTTTCCTTTTGGTGTCAATAGGTGTGTTCCTAAATATATAGTCTTCCAATGCCAGGTTAAAATATGGATTGTGTGAAGTACTCTCAAGGACAAATTTACCAGGTGACTTGATCAAGTTAATAAGTTCATTCTTGTCTCTAATGGTCTTACGATTTGGTGCATCGGTAGTTTCCTTTCTCAAATTATAAATTGATGCAATCTCTTCGTTGAGTTCATCAATATCTGATTTCTGTGATGATGGATTAACGGGCGCTGTTGTAGCTATGGTTGAGTGTGTTTCTGGAGGAGTAAACATCTCTTCATACATTGTATTTAATTCCTTATATTTTTCATCACACTCCTTCAAGTCAAAAGGAGTATTTGTTCCTATGCATCGCCTAACCATTGTGGGACAGCTTGCCAACCGGCTGGCCAAAAATGATCGGCACAATAACATGTTTTAGCTCTATAAATCAATTTTCTGAACTTATAAACACCAAAATGACATGCTATGTTTATAATAATCATACAAATGTCACTAAAGAAGAATTTAAATATGTTGAATCATCTAAGGTACCCTTAATAACTTTCGCTTTGCTTACTTTTTTTTTCAGCAGCTCTACCATTTCTGGTTGAAATACACCCCAGATTTCTACAGTTTTAGTATCAACATATATACAGCTAAAGGAAATGTATTAGGTGTTCTTATATAGTCGCCTTGGTCTGATTGCTGGTCTGTTAACAAGAGCAAGGTTTAGGTTTGGTCTTTTTTGCTAGATTAAGGATGGAATCATTTTACAGTGACTTGGAACTGTATTTTGGGTATGCCAAAGAGTCCCTCCTGGTGGATAATCAAACGGGGAAAATCCCCCCTGATAGATTAAAAAGATTAGAACTACTCTCTCCAATGTTTAAGGAAAAATGCAGATACATAACCCAGAGGCGATTTGATTCAAACTCCGATGAGCATTTAAGAGATGTCAAGAAGCTCAGGACTGATGGATCAGTAAAGTTATATACCTCTGTTAAGGGATTCTGGAAATTTATAAGTGCTCAGCTAGACATTATGACTGCTGCTTACGCTGATAAAATACTCCGGTCATTAGGGTTGGACAAAGAAGAAGAACGTGCTATTCAACGTGAGAAATATTTGAAGCTTGATGTGGAAATGCAGAGTATCATCATAAAGCTTAAAACTTTGTTGGTTACTGTGTCTGAAGTTTCAGAATACTCATATTTGAACTACCCTAAATTAATGAGAAATATCTGTAAGATGGAAAGTGCCATGGATTACACTTTTTATACATTTAGCAAGCAAATAACAGAGAGACTAGGGAACGGGTTGACAGATGCTTTGGATACTTCACTAAAAGCATTGACGACTAAGTTGGGGTATCTACAACTTTATCAATTACGTACACAATACTCCTTGTTTTCGTTACTAAGTTTTTATGGATTGGAAGTTTCACAGAATTATCCGATAAGTCAGTATATTCTGGATCATATAGATACTGACATACAGAGTTTAAAAACCGCAGAGGTTGATGACAATTTTTTGGAAAGGGTATATGTTGGTGTGAAGAAAGAGCTATTATTGAGGAGGTTAAGCCATGTGGATAATAGTAATAGTAACCACTACTTGCAGTTATTTCTTGATGAAAATATATTCTTAAAGGTTTTGGATTATATGTTAAAACAATATGAAGATCATTTAGAAACAACCGAGGAAAATCTTCGGCTTCAAAAGGACGATACTCATTACATGTTGAAGAAGTTTTATTTTAATAATGGACATGGTGACAACTACTATACCTATGTTACGAAGTTTTTCCATCAAAAATTGAAAACTTCTAAAGAATCAAAATCTTCTTTGGAAAATATTTTTATTCAAGCTACAAACCTTTCTATGCTGTTCTATTTTGATAGAAATGCTTTGAAGATAATAATGGATGAGCTTTGCGGATGTTTTTCAGGATCCCTACAAATGTATGAGAGTTTTGAAAAGTTACTTGAAATGAAAATCAGAAAGTATAATAGAAGTCATGAGAAGGCAGTGGAATCAGGATCAGACTACAGTATTAAGGATGTGCTTTTAAAGAACAAATTCCATGACCGTTGTCTATTCATTTTACCTAATGCTTTGAAATTTGAGTCCTCGTTTCTGAAATTACATCAACAAAAATTGTTTAGAAGAGCAATCATGCAGGGACCTGATATCTATGAAACTATTAGTGATTTTAGCTACCTCGAGATGAACGTCTTGTATGCGCTCATCTCATTATATGAGAAGACCGATGAGATGCACGCACTGTACGATCTTTATCTATCACTAAGAAAGAGTTATCTTATGTTACAAGATTACAGGAAGAAAGGGGATGAACACGTCGTTCCGTTAATAATCGATAAGAGGAATGTACCAGTGGCGTTCCAAAAGGAAGCCAATGAAGATTTGGTGCTACCCCAGGAGTTACAGCAGCAATGGGAGAATATACATAGATTTTTCAATGACAGCACTTCGTCTGCAGATGTGAAGACCCTGGTACCCGTATATTCGCTACAGCATTGTGATGTGGAGACACCCTTCCAGTTAGACAACAGAAAGAATTTAGTGTTAAATCTCAGTATCTATCAAACGTGTGTCCTGAATTTATTCAACGAGGACGATGTGGTAACTTTTGAAAATGCATGTTCAGAGACAGGGTTAAGATCCGACACTGTAACTCAGGTACTTCAGTCATTTGTATCGGCAAAACTTGTAAACATGGATACCTCTGGAGGATACCGTATCAATACGCGATACAAGCCAGACCCGAAGAAGATCAAAGATGGTAAATTGAGGGTACCCATGGTGGCAAGTTACACAGCACAAAGGCCAGACAGCAAGCAACCATCATCTGGCAGTACAGGTACTGATACTGGTACAACAATGACAACAGATGGCAAGCATACGGTAAGACCCCACAGTGAAGGGTACAGTTCGTTATGGAGGCAAGAACTACTTAAAGCGGCCATTGTACGCAACCTGAAGACCAACACAGAGATGTCTCAAGATGATCTATTTGAATCCGTCACGACACAAGGTGTCAGTGTTGGTGAGTTCAAAGACGCAGTACAGAGGCTCACCTCAGATAAAATAATAGCGACCACCAGTACAGGATACAGATATAGTTAGACAAAAGAAAACCCTAAATCGTCAATACTGATATGTAGAAAAAAAGCGTTTTTTTTTTTTCATTTTTTTTTCAATATAAAAAAAATTTTTTTATATTTTTTTTTTTTTTTCATCTCTCGCTTTTTTTGTCCACATATATAAGAGCATACATGATTTTATTTTCATACCTTCCTTTTTCTCTCCCCTAACTATATTCCCTTGTTTTGAAAAAAAAAGAATAACAGATTGAACGGGAGAGGTAGGGTTGTATTTAGTATGGATACAATTGACAGGTGTCAAGGATATCATTCATACAATTACAACTCACTACCCCCTTCCTTTCTCTCTCTCTCTGTCTCTATCTTTTAGATATATAATATTATAGGAAGTGTGATGATACAATTTTTTTTCCTAATGCATAGTTCAACTGATATTATTAAGTGAAGATAAAAATTTCCATCGAATTTAGTCTTTCGCTCCTATCTGACTTTCTATTAAGTAAAACCCCAAATGTAATCCCCCACCCATCCCCCATTGTCTCTCTTTGTATACAACAAAAAAACCACTCTGTCCAATATAGATGAGTCTCTCTCCCCCGGTTTGTACTGTCTTTTCTCTGTCTGTCTCTGTCTCTACCTCGTCTTCTCTCTCTAACTCTCTCTCGCTGTATACAACCACGCAGAGCCCAAAAAAAAAATATAGCGGGAATTTTTATATACCACCTCGTAATACGTGATGATCTACTATTTTTTTGTGAAGCTGTTTCTCTCTCACAGAGGGACACAGACACTCAAGCAGGGACAGAGAGAGAGAGAGACAGAAACAGAGAGAGACTCCGGCTGTGGGAGAGAATAGAAAGAGAAAGAGAGAGAGTGTGTGTGTGTGTATGTGATTCCCCTTACCAGAGAAGGCGGGAGTGCAGAAAGAATAAGGGGAGTGGGATGTGATGTGTCTGTGTGTGATCATCTCTCTCTCTCTCTGTGTATTTGTACGGGTGTGTCTATGTGGGAGAGTGAGTGAGTGTATTTGTGTATGTGTGTGTGTAATGATTTTATCGGCCATTAGATTTACACACAAACGGTTCGAGAGACAAAGAAAAGGATGCTCTCTGTGTGTGTGTATGTGTGTGGCCCTTCTTTGCTGTACCTTAAATTTTTTTAATAGTATTATCGGATTTTATTGTCACTCTCCCGTTTGGAATCCATTTCCCATTATATAAAACAAGGGTATTTAGTCAAAAGGGGGGAGGGAGGAAGAGGATTTCATTTGGGAACAGGGATTTTCTATTCTCTTTTCACTACGTTTATGAAAAACTAGATCATTTAACAAAAAAAAACAAAAATAAGAGATGGATATTGAGGAGAAGCTATGGCGGTGTTTGCGATATAAGAGTAAGTTGGTAGTGGCGGCACTTCCGTACACAGGCGATGGAGATGGACAAGGGCGTGGTGTCGGTGTTGGAGTGCGCGGGTACGAGTATGTTGAGGTGATCGATGGAACACAGTCGTTTGAGGCTTTCAGTAAGCTGTATGGGCCGGTGAGTGTGCCTAGTTACACTGTTGTGGACGGTGGTGAAGTTGTGATGCGGTGTGGTGACCTCGCGGGGTTGCAGCAGTTGAAAAGTGTTAGGTCTACTACTGTGAATACGACTAATACGACTAGCGCCGAAAGAAGACGGATCTTAGATTTGATAGAAGCTGATAAGCAGGAGAGGATCACTAACAATTTATTACAGTGTAATGAGGAGTCGTGTATGGCGTTGGCGGATAAGTTTGTTCGTGGACAGCATCTCTTGGATACCGATACCTGTACTCTGCAGATACGGTTTACCAATGGTGACTCCGTCAGGTACACTTTTGCCTCTGGTGACACTCTGAAATCAGTGCGCGAGTGGCTCAGTGATCTGCGCACTGATGGTGAAGTGCCATACCTCTTTCACAGGAATATCCCGCGTATGGACTACAAACCCGAGGACGAGTTGAAGACTCTGGCCGAGCTGGATTTGACCCCGAGGTCTATCCTAATGATGAAACCTAATGACACAAGACCCAGAACTAGGGTAGAAAAGTATAAAAACAAGAGTAAGAGCAAACAAAATAGAACTAGGAGAAACTCTTTGTTGAGAGAGTTTATTGTGAGACTCAAGAAGTGCTGGATTGATGATCCAGACATGCAGCAACAAGATGAAACTACTACCACTGCTGCTACCACTGCTGCTGATGTCCTGGGTACAAGCACAGAAGCTTGTCAGACACCTAACCCATTGGTTCATAGAACCAGCACGGAGATCTCAAATAACTCCTCGTCAATGGTAGGTACCGCACAGTATAATAGCTTGTTAGAGATGAACCATGAGATAGATACCACCAATGACAGTTCCTTGTCAAATGCTTCTATCATGTTCAAGAAATCTTTGGATCTCGAAAGTGGCATACCTTCCAGAGCGGAGTCACCAATTGCATTTTGAAAAAAAAGAAAAAAAAAAAAGTAGAAATAAAATTGAAAAGCTATCCTTTTTTCTTTGCTTTTATTCTACTTATTTATTTAATTTTTATTCTTTTACATTCGTTGTGAAGATTCCCACAAAACAAGTGTGTTGTTGTTTTTTGTTGTTTTTTTTTACTCATCTCCATCAGGAACCTATGCATTCAATTAATTTTGGTTTCGTTTTTTAATTTATTTCTTTTTTATTTCTTTTTTTTTTTTTTGGTGGAGATTTTAATAATGCAATATTCTTACTCGCTTAAAGGATTTGTGAATAGTTCAACTTGTAAAATCTTTAATATTCCTGATTCTCACTTAAAAAAAAAAAATAAATTTAAAAAAAAACACAAAAACAATAAAACATATTCACATATTCACTTTCTTATTCTTTATGATACATCCCTTACAACAACAACATATTTATATAACAAAAGAAATATATATTTAAATTCTTATTTATTCAATCACAAATTTTTCTTCTTCTGTTTTATTTATTTATTTATTTTTTTTTTTTTTTTTTTTCAGTTTGTTTGTCTTGGTCTTACTTCCATATTGATCTAACTTTACTTTATACGGATAGATTGTCTACTTACTAAAGTGAGTTCATGTTTTTGTGTGTATGTGTTTTATTAAGTTTTCAGTTATATATATTGTGTAAATTATTGAATTATTAAATGTTCTTCTGATTAGGGCAGTGAATTAGTATTATTATTATAGTTTGCTTTTTTGAATATTAATATTGGTAGGGTGTTTAATGCATACTTGCTAGTTTTTGTTTATTGTTTGTTTTTTTAAATGTTGTTTCTGTTGCCTGGGTGTCTTAAAGTTAAGTTTATTACTAGACCTCTTCTTGGGCAATTAGTTTTTCTTCTACTTTTATTCCTTGGTTGATACCTTCTGGTTCCTCGAATATTCTAGGTCTCTCTGGATCCTTGATTCTTAGCTTGTTCAACTGCTCAATCATCTTATTTTCTTCCTCGGTAGTGCTGCTCACCTCAGACACCTTTATCGAATCATCAGACCCTAATGGGCTGTATTGTAACTCGCGAAGTTCCTCCTCCAGTTCTTCGTCATCAAACCTTGCAATTTCTGAAGATAAAATATTATTTATCTCATCTGCATTTGCATTTTCTTCTCTCAAATCCTCCAGTAAATCTTGCACCTTGTCCAATGGTCCAATCTGGTCATTTATCGAATGTATAACAGACCTAGAAGACTTTAAAGCCCCAAATAAAATCAAATTTGAAACACTCATATCCAGTTGGTATTGTACTTCCCTTAAGTTATTCCTGAATGTTAGCAACCGAAATAAAACCCTTTGGGCAAAAAGAGCAGCTTTTTTGTATTCGAGTTGTAACTTCTTTGGTAGTCTGAGAAAATCTTCTTTGAATATCCTATATCTATATTCATTCACTTCAATTTCATATCTCTCAATAGCACTTTCAAGATGATTAGAGCATGCTTTTATATCTGCTATCCGTTCATCATTTTCAGTAATTTCAACTCCAAACTGGCTGTAGATGCCTTCCACCAGAGGGTCAATTATTTTTACAAGGTTATCATTACGCAAAATTATTTTTGCATGGTATTGCAGGTAGTCTAAAAATACTTTGTGTTGGAGGTGGTCATTGACAGATAAAACTGTATACATTCCAGACTGTTGATAAAAAGCACTTTTCGGTAGCACTAAGTCGCATATAGTTGTCGCCTTAACCAAAATATTGTGTTTTATTACTTCGTAAATTGTCCTATATTTGTCCTCAAGTATAGGCATTATTACAAAAACATCTTCTCTCAGGTAATGGGAATCAGATTCATTACATCTACTATGAAATCTTGTCAGCTTCTGTAGCGATGTCTTGCGGACCCATTTGAACAGTTTTGAAACAGTTCCATCATTATCCTCGGAATAAACTTCTTCAAATTCTTGTAGTCTTACCAATACCCTGTCTTCCACCAGGGAGTCAACGACCACATCCATACTTTTGGGAATCCCATAATCCTTCAGGTACAGAGATTGTAGAAATGCATCACCTGTCTTAAGAATGATACTATTCATTTCTGGAAAAACATTTTCTAATAAATGGATCTTCCATGAATTTATATTAGCATTAAAACCTTCGGGGTTTACATCTTCAAGTAATCTAAAATCCTTATATAACGAAGGTAACCTACTTTTTGATATCACTGATTGCATAATTTTTAAATAGTTGCACTGTATGGTAATACTATGATATAGCTTCTTATGATAAATAAAGAAAGAAAGATAATAAATATATATTTTTTATCTTTTAAAGCCAGTGGAATTCCTTACTTATATTTCAATAAAGGAAATTTTTAAAGTATCATTTCAGATTCTTCCTTTCTTCAAAGAAAATGACAGTACGAATTAAGGTAACAAAAACTCCGTAACAGCTAAAAAAAAAAACCGATTCCTCCAAAAATTAATAATGTCGTAGCACAACGATTGATTTTAACTCACCTGTATATGCAGCACTTACTCATATTGGGTGATATCTAATATCTGAAATAAATAATAAAAAAAATTTTTTTTAATTTAACTTTTTTTCTTTCTTTTTTTTTTTTTTTTTTTTTTTTTTTTTTTTTTTTTTTTTTTGCCTGTCCTTACTCATTTCCACGTCTTCAGTTAAATTTTGGAGCCCTCCACGGGACTTTCTGTGTTCCGTTTTCCCTATTTTTGTTTTTTAAGGTTTATTTTCTGCGTTTCTACAAAGAATTCTGTGCATGGTATCCATAGAAATGGGATGGGGTCCCCTTTAAACTGACAGGAAAGCGATACAGCCGCATTTAAATTTCTCGTTGCAATGGAAACCATGCAGAAAAAGGGTTCGATGCAGAGAATAAATTTTTTATGAAATGGACCCCTAACTACTCAATGTGATCAAATAAATAAATCAACTGAAGTTTCCATAAATAGTTATGATATTATTAGTGTACAAATATATATATTCTATTACAAACGCCGTAAAGAAATGGGGGAGTGGAAATCTGCTTCATAGATACAATGAACCAGCAGAAACAATATCTCTGTGAATTAGCTTTAACACACTTTCCATCTTCTCTCTTAGATCAGTGTTACCGATGGTGTTTGCAACATCAACTAACTCCTTCACAAGTTCTTCAAGTCTTTTAAACATTCTGATTAATGAACCTTCGTATACATCGGTCATCTTACAAATTTGAGTAAATGTGGCCCCTCTACACCATTCGTAAACAACTTCCATTAGTTCGTGACGGAAACTTTCGACGTAGTCCTTCTCAACAACTTCTATCTTAGAGTCTTTCATGATTTTGGCAATCTTTGTAGCCAATTCCTTTAGATCCTTTAATGGTTCGGCAAGTTCGGGTTTTAGCTTTGGGGCTTCTTTACAACGTTCCTGGAAAGCAAAGCAAGATAATAATGCAGCTGCTTGTTCTGGTTTCAGTGCACTGAAATTACCGTTGAAGATTAGCTCGGTTAATAGCAATTCATCACCACTAGAAATTTCACAAGCAACTCTACCCTTCAGTTCGATAATATCGTTTGGAGTACTAAATCCTAGACGACGTAGTACTCTCTTACGCTTACGTAGATCATCTAATTGTATCACAGCTTGGGATTCAGTGATTTGTGATTTTAGTTTCTTCATATTATTTGCAATGGTATGTTTCTTGTCGTAGGTTTCATAGAGTTCATTTAGTTTAATGGATCCACTTAGAGGATTACTATTTAGTTTTTCCTCTAGCACTGTAATCTTTTTTTGAAGCTTCATAAAATCGTCATCAGTAATTTTCATATTTTTAATTGGATCAATTAATGGAATTCCGTTAGGGAATCTTCTACTAACTTCTTTTAAAGACTTACCTACAGTTTCAGTTTGGCCAGAGGCTTTCACATCCTTTGGCATGAATAATCTTAGGTTACCGACATTTTTTATGGCTGAAAGTGTGATTGGAATAATTGCACTCATGGACTTTTCACCTTCTGCTGCAGGGCGGATACCTTCAGGGAAGGTTGGGTTGAATGGCTTTAATAGGTTTATTGGAGAGTCAACAAACATGGTGCTGACAACAACATTAACAATGTAAGAGTCATAATCTGAGTAAACAGCTGTTGGGTTACGTTTGTTGACTCTCTTAGCAAAATCTACAACAGCGGCCCAGCCATATGTATGGTTATTGTCGATGACAACTTCGACAATTCTACCCGGTTGTAAGAAGCTCAAAATATTGGCTGGGTGTGTAATAACCTTACGGACATCATCGTAGTAGCCGTTTAATGTTTGCTTGATTTCGTAGTATTCTTTAATTCCAGATTCATCCTCAATGTGAATATCATCATATTCCTTCTGGTATTCAATTAATTTTTTTTCCATGATTGGGACAGAAATTACATTTTGAAACTGGAAGAATGAGTTTTCCAACATAAATTCAGGAGAAATACCTTCAACTCTCATTAAATTTAGAATCATATTATATCCTAGGTGGAAAGCAGAGTCCAATCTATCAGCTTGACCCTTAACCATACCTTTTGCAACTTGAGGTTCCATCTTTTCATCAATCATCATAATGACAATACCACGGTCATCTAGACCACGACGACCTGCACGACCAGACATTTGAATATATTCACCACCAGAAACCCATCTGAATTGCTGACCGTCCCATTTTCTAACAGATGTGAAGACAACTGTTTTAGCAGGCATATTCAAACCGATAGAGAATGTTTCAGTAGCGAACAATACCTTCAAGAAACCTTCTTGGAACAAGATTTCAATGACTTCTTTTAGAATAGGTAATAAACCAGAGTGGTGAATACCTATACCTCTTCTTAATAAGGGTAGAATATGCTTGATTTGTGGAAGTTCTCTATCGTTTTCTGGAAGTAAAGCAATAGCATTATTGAATATTTTGGTTAATGCATCCTTTTCATCATCAGAGTTAAAATCTAATTTAGACATTTTCAGAGCTAACTCTTCGCAATCACGTTTACTGAAAGAGAAGACAATAACAGGATTATACTTTTTCTTCCAGATCATTTTTACAATCTTGTAAATATCACCCTTAGCATCTCCCTTAGCAGCTCCACCTTTGAATGTCTGGCCCCTCTTACCACGAGAGTCAGTTGAGGATGGATCATCACCAGTTTGATTACTAATAGAAGCCATTGCTTTTTGGAAATTTTCCTCTCTGAATGTACTTTTCTCATCTACAACTAAATAAATACCATCACCGTGAGCTGGGAATAGATAATGTTGTAATGGTGTAGGACGAAAGTTGGTGTAAACAATGTGGCATGGTTGAGAATGAATTTTACATATCCATTCAGCAAATTCCATAGCATTTGGAATTGTAGCTGAAAGGAAAACATAACGAACCTTGTCAGGTAGCAAGATTATAGTTTCTTCCCAAACAACACCACGCTCTTTGTCTCTCATATAATGAACTTCGTCAAACACAACCCAAGCAACTTCCCTCATGACCTCACTACCTCTGTAAAGCATACTTCTCAGAATTTCAGTGGTCATAACAAGACAGCCAGCATCTGGGTTAATAGTGATATCACCGGTCATTAAACCAACATCACCAAATTCTGCCAGTAGTTCTCTATACTTTTGGTTCGATAAAGCTTTGATTGGAGACGTGTAGATAACTCTTTGCTTCTCCCTAAGGGATTGTGCAATCGCATATTCAGCAACAACCGTCTTACCAGCAGATGTGTGAGCAGATACTAGCACAGATTCACCTCTGTCGATACATGAAATAGCCGTATCTTGGAAAGGATCCAAAGTGAAAGGATATGTACGGGCCTCATTTGTCCTTTTGTGTTGACCTATTGGTTTATAATCGTAGTTTGGAGGTAGTGCAACTTGATGACGAACTTGATGGGATAATTTAACTTTCCCCTCTTCATCAACTTCAGTTGTAGAACTGGTAGATAGACCTGCAGATGCATCAACTTCTCTCGAGGCTTCTTGTTCAAAGTCATCAGCAACAATTGGGACAATTTTGGATGTTTCCTTACCATTGGATGACTTATTAGGTCTTACTTTTTTGGAAGTATCTATCACGTTTTCCTCATCAGATAAATCATGTTTTCTAGCTGTAGATTCGTGGTCTTGGACTTCTGGCTCGATCGTTTCCTCATCAGAAACATCTGGGACCTCTTCTGGGGCAGCAGAAAAGACGTCAAATAAATCGTTTGAATTCATTCTTTTTTTAATTTAAGTAAAGCTCCTGCTTTTGGAACTTTTCCTTTGTTTAAAGGGCTTACTTATCTCGAAGAGAAGAGTATATTACAATAGAAAATGTATCAACGTCTTTCATGTAAGCTCATCGCTCACCTCATCGCTTTAAAATTTAAATTTTTTTTTCAAAAATTTTTTTTCAAAAAATCATCGAATCAAAATTACCCTGCTTTATACAACTACCAGTTGTTATTGTGATTAAAATATTATGAACTATATCTACTGAGGTAGTTTACCTATCTGAATGATATTGATCGATATACGTTCATTTTACAAGTATGCTGAATAGCAGAGTAAATATTAACAAAATTAAATTACTCATTTGATGTTATATAATGGTGTTAATAGAATGCTAAAATTATGAATTATTTATTGTTATTATGCAGTATCTTGAGGCAAGTTATGGATATTTTTTAAAACATTCCACTTTTCTCTGTCATATTCACTCATGACAATATCTGGGTATCTTTCTGTAGATGATGATTTCGTCGTGTCTACTGATATTCCGCTAACCTCCCGGATTTCAGTTTCGATGGTGTTAGGTATAACATGAATTTCTTCAGAAGCTTTATTAGCAGTTTGCATATAAAAGCTTGACTTTGAACTCCTTTTGAGTAATATTGGTGCATCTAATCTAATATCAGTGGCAACACTATGGCGTCGCAAATCGGGTTCATTGAATCCCTTCAAAGTGCTGCTCCTACTAATATTTGATTTAGATGGAGAGTTATGTTCATTTCCCTGGAGACTCCTGATATAGCTAAAGTCTATACTTTTGTTAACCTTATGGCTGAAACTATTCGAATATTTAACACCAACTGTTTTTGCCTCATTTAAATGTGTAGATGTAAACGTATCAGATATGTTTGAAAATGATAGCTTTTGGCTTAGTTTTTGTCTTCTTACCGATTTTGTTGGTGATGACTGGACAGAACCAATCCCTGGGTTGTATTGATTTATTAATGAATTACCTCTTGAATGGCTTAGAAAATTAGTTAACTTACTGTGTGATTTTTTGTGTCCGAGGCTACCCGAACCAGAAAGAACTGAGATGACTGACTTTGTAGGAGAATGTCTTGTTACTGAATCATGTGGTGTATAATTGTCCATGATGAATGAGGAAGAAAAATTCTGATTCAGACTTTCCTCCATGGCAGTATCATCAATACTTCCTTGATGATCATCATCGTGTAAATATTCGTCCAGAGCACTTATAGCATCCATATTATTGTCTTTTGATGTGCTTGGTTCATCTGATAAACTTGCAGGCACTGAGTGTGGTTGGTCTTCAATATTTGTTATTGAAACATCATCATCGATATCACTGTTGCTATAACTATTGAAACTTTGTTTCAGCGGGAAGCTAAAGGATGAAGACGTCTGAATACCTAATCCTGTCAATGGTAAAGAGTCCTTATATTTTTGTGGTGTTTGAATCCCCAACCCCGCTAATGGAAGGACATTTTCATTTTCTTGTAAAGTTTCTAATTTTTTTAAACTGATATCCGGTACCTTCACAGTATTATCTAATGTGAATACAGGTAACAATAAACTTTTTGGTCTAGAGTCCTTTCTATTAATAAATGAATCCTTATTATTTTCCCACATCTCTAATGATATGTGCTTAGGGTAAGTTATGTGATCTGAACTTGGTACTTCGTCATTATCGAATTGGTTATCATGTGCTTGGGGGATGCTATGCAAATCTAAATTATCTAGAATATTATCAGACCCTACTGACATAGTGGATAAAATGTTGTTCTCCAAAGGAGGAGGTAATAATGGTGATGCATTGTCAAATTGATTAGGGAATCCAGGTGTTGATGGCAAGTCCTCATTTGCTCGTAAGTACGGTGGTAATAAAAGGTTATCAAATCTGCCTATTGCATTTCGTTCATCTTCAAGTTGGGGAGAATTTATCAATTCTAAAGGTTGGCTTTTCTGTTGTGCAACATCCAAAATCAACGAGTGTGACATATTATCAGGTTTTGGTTCCTTTTCTGTTATTGATCCAACAAAAGGTAGTAAGCCTTTTGAGAATCCAGAGATTTCAGAAAATATAGTTCCCCTCTTATTGATAGCTGTTGGATCTGTTGTTATTACGTTATTCCCATTTTCGATGGATCGATCGATATTATCCTTATGTTTAGTTCTAAATTTCTTATTCAGTTTTCTGAATCTTGATAAAAGTTTTTGTCTCCTTCTCTTTGTGTTAGGAGAGTCGTTAACGTTGCTTTTAAATGAAGTATTTACCAACGGATGAACCACAACTGAACCTTGAGATAAATGACTGGAATTATATCTTGCTTGTACATCGTTGATTGGATTCATTTGCCCTTGTAATATTGTTTGGTTAGTTTCTAATATTTTCTCTGTAGAATCTTTTTGTAATTCTATTAGTTTATTTCCAATGTCCATGCTAGGTGTTAATGTTTGGGCTGAGTGCTTAACTGGGATAAATTTGTCTTCATACATTTGATTGATATTGCCAGGAGAATCACAGGATAAGGATTCATTATTTATCGAAAAGTTGGAACCCAATGTAACCCCACTAGTAAAAAAATTTAGGATTAATAATGACTGTAAAGCTGTAAGAATATGTCTTTCCTTTCCTGTAGCTGTGGTGATCAAATATGTAGTGTTCACTCTATGGAGTAAATATACATTACACCAAAGAATAATCATTTGTAATATGAATGGAATAATAATGTCATTCACCGAAATACTGTTTATCTTCATTGAGTATTTTATTTTCAGCCATTTTACTTCCTGGCTGAATATCAGAAGGCAATGTAAACCAAATATGAATGTAGCACATACTATCACAATCAAATCCCCTTCTATTTTTTTAATCTTGCTAAGTAGGACAATTGCTAACGAACCAGCCGCCACGGATATTAACCCACTCGCCAATCGTAAGTGAGAGTTCCAGTATGTATGTCGACTCATTAAATTTCTTAAACGGTTGTAATAATAAAAAAAAAACGGATGTTAGAAAGGATGTTAAGTATTTTGAATCAATTGTTGATTAAGGGACCTATTTTCAATAATATTTTAGTATATTTTTTCTATTGTATAACCACCTTCCTGTTTATATTGTTAGTAACATCCAATCACCTTGTGGAAGTGTTTAACAATTTGATATATTTGAAACTGTCTAATGATATCTAATAAATATACCAATGCAAGAATATCAGAGGTTGTGTCGTAAAATAAATCTCATGAAAGAATAAAATTTTTCTTACAAGTACGGGGGAAGATCTGATCATAGAGAATTAATCAGAGAAAAATAATTTTATTTTATTTTCTGATTTTAAATCATTGAAAAACTAATAATTCATAAAGATAGAGAGAAATCTATACTCTTTTAGCAACTTCTTCTATGTAAAATACACATCGAGAGTAAAGTATTTATTTACGGATTACCTGATTAGGAAAAACGTTTAAATTTTTCCCTTTGTTTTCATTTTCCGCAAAGGACACTGAAAAAAAAAAAAAAAAAAAAAAAAAAAAAAAAAAAAAAAAAAAAAAAAAAAAAA
>JAJLXT010000023.1:0-14322 GCA_030571395.1 Nakaseomyces sp. UFMG-CM-Y6046 | reverse complement strand
CCAGGAAGCTACGCATCTTTAACATTGTAAATGTGTCTTTGACAATTTTTTTTTTTCTTTTTTTTTTAAGGAGCGGAAACTAGTTACTGACTTGACGTAACTTCGCAAGATATTCTAGAACTGATATGATATTGATATTCATCAGTTTCCACAAGTATTAATTAATCATTACTTGCATTATTGTAAAACTTTTTTTTTTATCATTTTTGAACGTCATCCCCTCAGTAACAAGGTTTGAATTTCTCCATTCAACTGAGAAAAAAATAACTTAGTTACCTAACTTTAATAGCATATATAAGAGTTGAAAACAAAAGAATGTTTTGATTTCCGTTCTCACATAGAAAAGAGATCAAATGTCTTCTAACTCTTTACAGTCATGGTTTTCAAGGATAACAAGTCGAGATGATAGTAATGCTTCAAAAAGTGGAAGTCGTAACACATCAAGAAGTGGAAGCAACGGAGGTTTTAGAAGCAATTCCGCGAGAAGTGTAAGCAATGGGCCTTCTAGAAGCAATACATCTTCTCGAAACCATAGTAATGATGATCCGAAGAATAGATTTATCGAATCCAGTCGATCACTCAGTAATAATAGATTTACTTTAAGGTCTTCTCGGACAACAAGTAATGCAAGTGAACGGCATAACTCTGTTCGTTCTAATGGTGCATTTAAAGAAGTACGTATAGCAAAAGGAACCACGTGTGATGTTGTTGTTGCAATGGATCAAAAATATGGAAAGATCGTGGTTAGAAAAGTATACACAACTGATCGTGACCCATCTAAAGATTATAGAGAAAACATGGCTAAAGTTTTACGAAATGAGTATGAGGTCTTGTCTAAATTGAAACAATCTAAATTTGTAGTTGATCCATATGAAATTAATCTACGAAGTAAGACTATTACCATGGAATACTTGCCATTTAGTCTCAGTAAAGTCCTTTTCATGGATTTATTTCCATCCGTGGATGAACGAAAATGTTATTTTCGACAAATATGTCAGGCCGTGAAGTACCTTCATTCACATGGTGTAATACATCGAGATTTGAAACTTGAGAATATCATGATTGGAGAGGATGCCTGTCACATAAAACTTGTTGATTTCGGAGTAGCTGTACTGACTGATGAATCTGCCAGTTTGACTGAGTGTAAAGGTATGTGTGGAACTGAAGCTCTAATGGCCCCTGAGGTCCTTTCTAGTATCAAATATAAAGGTCAACCAGCTGACTGTTGGTCGTTGGGGATCATTATGTACCAAATGTTTAATGTGTTACGGACAGGGGGTCGCTGGAGACCAGGTTATCCTTGGGTCGCTGCCAGATTATCTGACGAAACCTTCAAAAGATACAGTTCAAATGACGAATCGGTTATTCTCGATAATATAGAGAATGATGAAGATCTAAAAGAGCTCATACTCCAATTTCTGAAAATAGATATGAACGAGAGAATAACTATGGATGAAATATCCTCTACAAAATTCATTCTATCCGGAAAGAATTTTGCACATAATCATGATAGAACACTGAGGATATGTAATAAAATTTTCAGTGTTAAAGGGCTGTAAATATCTGTTTATCTGTACATAAGAGTGTATATTTGCACAATTAAAGTTTTATAGATAGCATTTAATCAGTATGTCATAATATTTTAGTTCATCTTGTTCTGTACAAAATGATTTCTGATTGTTTGAAGTATCTTCTACCATCCTCATCGATTATAACCAAACTCAAGTAGTTTTTAACATTAAATTGGTTATTGGACATGGTTGGTGTTAGATTGTATCCTCCTAAGAACAATCGTATTGGTATTGTTTCACCTTTGACAGGTGAGCCATCCATTATTTCATATCTAACCGCCGTTGTATCCGTTAGTGTATTTCCTGTATGTAAACCTGATGATTCTCTGGTTATTAAACTTAATTCCATGTGTTTTATCTTAAGTCGTGACAGAAGGAAATAAATTCTTCCAACGACGACGTCTTTTAATGTGAATTGTGATTTAGAGTATTCAAATTCAATATGTAAACAGTTCTCAATACCAATATCTAATTTAACTGGTTTAGCCACTATATCACCTTTATCGTTTTTAGCTTTGTTTTGTTGATCACCATCTTCTATTGTATTTCCGGTTGAGCCATTCGAATCTATTATATTCTTTGACAGATCATTATACAAGTACACCCATAGTCTTTTCATCTTAGATATATCCGCTGATTTCCGTATCATCGTAACTTTGACAGCATAGGTAACATCTACGTTTTTACCTTTATATGATTCGTACTGTTTATTGATATCTTTGAATGAAAATGGAAATGTTTTTGTATGTTGTAAGTCACCAGGGGGGCATAGATCATAACTCAATGTGAGGAATTGATCAACAGATCGTTTCTTAGCATCTGCACTGGCTCCAAAGGCAGATTGCGAGGATCCGTTACTAGAACTCCCATTTCCGTTTACCATGTCTATCGAACCGATAACTGAAACTTTCACCCCCAAATGATCTATTCTCTTACCGTCTCGTACTCTAAGCGTCACATTACCGGTTATAGACTCACCATCTTCATATAATGGGTAGCTCTCCTTTAATGTCTTAGAACCTACCGGATTACTGATATCCACATGCTTCCTCGTCTCTTCTCCATCCAATTGAATTTCAATGTCCACAGGTGCTTTAAAAAACATCTTCCAAATTCTATTGGTATCTTAAATTTATAATTACAAGGTATTGAGAATTTTTTTATTGATGTATAATTGAATCGAATTACACAATATTCAAATATCAACCATATTGACTTAAAAAGCCATCCTTTTCCCTTTTCCCTTTTCAGAATATCGCCCCATATATAACGTCCCCTTGTCTTAAAGCGATGCACAAAAGTCACCGCAGAGAGAAAAAAAACTATTATGTGATCACGTGTTAAATTTACAAAAGTAGGCGTATTAAGTAGGCATATTATGTAGTTAGTAAAGAATTGATATAGTATACAATCACTGCCTTCGGGATTGGTGTTTGACCATTTTTTGCTTCTTCATGTTCTTATTGACATAGTCACAAAGGAGAATTGAATATACATATATACAGTGGTGTGATTTACTATGTTACAAAATAGATGGCATAATTTCGATTATAAACATGATTATTTGGATTCATCGTCTTCCTTTCGTTCTAGTTCAAATACATGCATTTTTGATACTACTCTTTCGTCTTGAACTAAATTTTGGGTCCATTCGCTTCCCTTTTCGATACCTTTATTCACCCATTGGCTTGGCCAGTCTTCTTCTTCCCCTGCTGCAAGATCGATGTGTTTCGTCGGTATATAATCTATAATGTTTTTTTGTTCTACAACATTCTCGGTCTTTTCGCATACTTCTTCGACAAAATATCTTCTTTGGTAAAACCTGTATATTCTTTCAGGGACAGTTAGGAAGCCAATCAAGTTTGGAACTGGTACGACAAGAATTGGTTGATAAAGTATTGAAGGAACGTTATCCTTAGGGTTCTTCAATATTTCTGAGCCCTCCAAATATGGTTTCAATTCCGGTGGGATTTTTGCATCATTGAAGGCTTCTCTGCTGATAAAAGGTTTGAGTAATTTGATGTCTGTACTAGACTCTTCATCGTCATCAGATTTTCCTTCTTCACCTTCTTCTTCTTCTTCTCTCTTCTCCTGTTCCTTGTTTTGATCTTGCTTTATCTGAACATCATTAACTTGTTCACCTGTATTAACATCCTCAGGTTTCAGTAGTTTAGATCCAATTTCATTTGCATTTTCATTTGAACTTAAATCTTGTTCCTCTACGATTGGTGGATCCAATGGTCCTAGCAAACCCTCATGTAACCCAGTTAAATATTCCTTGTACGCACCTCTCCCGACACATATTACACCACCTGCTAGTTTAGGATCTGTAGTCAGGGAATCCTCTTCCACTATCTCATCCAGTTTCGGTACTTTGGTGTAAATTCCCATTATATTTCTGAAATCAAATTCTGACTTAAACTTTAAGGCTTGCTCTGGATCGAATTTTTCCTCTTCTACAGTATCACCATTAGAATTGGTATCTGATCTCTTCCATGGAACAATCTTTGAGAATGAGCTGTACGCATTGGTGTTCTTGTCTTTTAGTTTGGGTTTCTCGCCATCCCCACTCTTAGCCAAGAGATCCCTTCTCAATTGTCTTATTCTAGAAGCCACCTCTGTTCTTATCAAACCTTGCCTATCCTCTTCGATAACCTCATAGTCCAAGCCAGCATAAAACAATATAGGTTTGATATACCGTCTCCACACCTTCAAAGACGTATCAAGATAATCATTTGGAGGAGGGGCGATAAACACAGTTATCTTACGAGGAGCCTTATTCACATCACAATGTTCCAACGAGTGTGGTTTCACCCGCTCGCAGTAACGGTTGATTATCTGTCTCTGTTGGTACTTGTCATAACCAATCCCACTTAGAGAACCAGCAAGCACAGTCCAGAAGATCATCCAGTTCCTAGACGGTAGCTTAACACTTCCAAGCCCCAAGGCCCGCAGAGCAGGATTCATGATTTGTGCTATTAATTAGTCTTGGTTGAATAAGATGTTTAACAGATAAGCAGTATCGAAAATGATGTCAAATGGATTTCTATACTATCTCAGTTACATTTCCATTAGTCTAAATGAAAGAGAATTTTTTTTTTTTTTCCCCAGAAAAATCCTCGTACGTCTCGATTCTCGTCTGGGATAATAAAATCAATAAACACAAAATACATATGCTATTCTATTATAAGTACATGAAGAGCTTTTTCATAGCCCTTCATCAGACCACTTTAGGTTGAATCTTCCTTCAGGTACCTTGTAATTGACTATCAGGTCGATCACCTCCTGGGCAGTCGAGGCGACCTGCACTATGCTGCCGTTAGACTCACTGATGAACCCGGACTTGATGGCGTCCTGGAAAAACTGCAGCAGCGAGTCAAAGTACCCGTTAATGTTCAATAGCACAATAGGTTTGCCGTGAATACCAAGCTGTGACCATGTAATACACTCCAGGATCTCTTCCAGCGTACCAAACCCACCGGGCATCGCGACAAACGCATCGCTCATCGAAGCCATCAGCCGCTTCCGCGTGTGCATGTCAGGAACGACTGTAGTCTCCCCAAACTCCGAAGAGATCTCTGTGGTCCCATCAACAGGGTCATCCCCAACTTTCGTTGTTGTTGTTGTTGTTGTTGTGGCAACTCCAGCACCAGATCTCTCCTTCGCCACAAGCGCGTCTGGAATCACACCGTGCACACGTCCCCTCTTCCCCTTAGGATCCGTGGTCTCTGGACCCATCGCCCCGCGCGCGACACTCCCCATCAAACCCGTGGTGCCGCCGCCATACACCAACGACCACTCTTGCTCGAAAATCAGCTCGCCCAGTCTCTGCGCCTGCTCTTTGAAAACAGGATCGTTACCACCAGATGACCCACAATATACACAAACAGATTTCATTTCTCTATTGTTCCCCTTTGATTCTTGTTAGTTTTGTAATTGAATCACTCTGGTATTGTTCATTCTATATGTTTTATCGATATGTTTTATCTTTTCTATAAATAGCAATACTATATCTCCTACATCCCCCCCCCGCCTCCCATTGTTTCCCACACACACTCACACTCCCCACCCTTAATTTTTTCTCTGTCCCCTTCTGTCCCCTCCAGCCGGGTAAACCTTTTTGATTGATTCCCAGGAGGGTAACCCTTTGATTACTTACCCGGTTGTATTCAAGACTGTGCGTGGGTTCGTGATATATTACATACCCTTTTATTTCTTTCTTTTTTTTTTTTTTTGTGCCCAATGCTGCTCCTTCCCGGTTGAGAGAGAGACAAAAAAGTGTGTAACCTTTCGGGTGCTGAAAAAATATTGACGTTTTTGCAATTTTTTATTTATTTGTTCAGTTGTTACCTGATGAGCAGAGTAGTATATTGTAAGTAATAAGGCACAAGGAACGCTCCCGCTGCTCTTACTCTCTTGATCTCGATAGAATTATCATTAGATAATATATACATGTGTATATATATATATATAATTTGTATTTGTTTCTTTTTATTTTTTTATTTTGCTTGTTCTTTAAATTGCAATTTCCATTCAAATACCTAACATTACATGGGTTTTTAGAAGGAAATATATTTACGAAAAACAATGGGGGAGGGTGTGGTTCATGGACACATACATAATGGTGATAAGTACACGTTTGTACATGGTCACGTTCACAAGGAAGACGGTGTATGTGAAGGGTTTGATTCCAACTGTGATGAGATAGAGTCGCGGTTGATGCTCGATATTGACAGCGGGAGACGTGTGTCGACGATCCCTAACGGCTTCAACCAGAATGCTAGAAGCAGGTCGATTGAGGGTGGGGGAATAGATGAGAAGATACGCGCGGCGAATAATGGTAGTGCTGTTGATCTGAGTCGTAGCGTTACTCCAGTACAGTGTTGTAACCCTAATATTCTCGAGATATGTTGCGATTTGGACCATCCACAGAACGATTCCTCACAGGATGGAATACGGTTTTCTACATCTACGTCGACAGCTACTCCAATGTCAAATAATACAACCAGTTCTCTTCCGACGAATACTAACTCTACTTATCCCCACCTAAACAGTAGCAACTATCAATATAATAACTACATGACACAAGATGAAAAGGATATGCTTATTTTTGCAGATCGTAACGGGTTTTTTCAAGATAACCAGCTTGGTTATTCCTCACATTCGTCGACAGATCCACTGAAAGACAACGAGATTGCTTTGAACGAAGATGAAGATCTCAGGATCCTACAAGACCTATGTAATATATCCCAGCTGTATGAGATACCGCTCGCGAAACATATCAACCATCATCACCATAATCATGAGCATGTGCTCAATTTGTTGGAATCACAACTGCCGTCATCTGCTGTAACTACGGCAACGACAACAGCTAACGCTACCAATGCACGCGAAAGTGGTTGTAACTCTGTGAATCACGATGGGTGTAACCACCAACATCACCATCACAGAATTCAGGTTCATAGTCATGATATGAAAGAATATGTGGCTCGGCAACACCGGAAAAAACGTAAGCTAATGGAATCCCCCATGCTGAATAATAAAACCTTGCTGTCACCACAACCAATAACTTCAAATGATAGAGAAGTAACAGGAAGTAGGTCAACAAGTAATGGTGTCAGCAACACTATCAATTTTAACTGGAATTTTAAAGAAGATGAAGATATTCACTGTCGATGGGATAACTGTGATGAAACGTACACAACACTATTCGACCTTCAAAGACATATGCTTAAAGACCACATTACCAGTGATGAGAAACAAAACATTTTTAATGGGTCAGGACACGATGTCCCATTTTGTCAGTGGAAAGATTGTAATTTTAAAGGGGATGATATATGTTCACTGGTCAATCATATTAATGATCAACATGGTATTCATTTCGAAATTAATATCCTGAATGACCAAAACAGAAGTGATTCATCTCATCATCATGTAGCTGAAGATCAATATACCCGAAACTTAACCCAAAATCTTACCGAACTTCATACTGAAGAAACCGGACATACAAGTAATAGGATTGAAAATATATCTCAGGATTCGGATGATTTTCCTCCTATCAAAAAAGAGGAGAAAAATAGTTCTGAAAGTGATGACAGTAACGGTAATTTTGTATGTAAATGGTCAGATTGTAACCAAACATTTGATTGTCCTGGTTCATTAAACGATCACTTAGAGGAAGCTCATCTAGGCAAAGGCAAATCAAAGTATACCTGTGGATGGGAAGGGTGTAACAAAATTTTTACTCAGCGACAAAAACTAGTCAGACATTTGAAAGTTCATTCTAGATACAAACCTTATAAATGCGCGATTTGCAAGAAATGTTTCTCAACTGAGGATACCCTAAACCAACATGTTCGTATTCACTCCGGGGAGAAACCTTATGAGTGCCATATTTGCCACAAGAGATTCACAATTGCCAACTCTTTGAAAATACATATCAGAACACATACAGGGGAAAAACCCCTCACATGTAAAATATGTGGTAGATCATTCAATGAGTCATCCAACTTAAGTAAGCATATGAAAACCCACATGAAAAAGTACTTTTGTTCAGAATGTTCACGTAGTTTTGATACTTCGAATAAATTTGAATCCCACAAAAAGAGATGCCACTCAACTACTTGATTGAATACAGTATATTTCTTTTTTGCTCTCATGATTGAGTAATCTGCTATTGTATGTGGAGGTGTAAGTTTTTGCATTTTTTCTCAGATATTAAATCTCATATTTCTCACAACTAACCTTCCATAAATGTACAATTCCTCTCTGTTAGAACCAAGGGTTTATTAATAAATATATGTGCATGTGTTAATACATTCACTTATCATTGATCCTCCATTGAAACAGTAGGTACTTGCCGAATTTGATAGGTTTTTTAGTCCAGTCTGCCTAATATATTCCATTCTTTCTATAACATCTAAAATAAACTAATTAATAGAACAACAAGTCCCGACGATACACTGAATTATTATATAGATAATCAGCTTGTATAGTCATAATAAAAATTGGTTGTGGTATTTAGCTATAAATTTATAATCAATTGGTGATTATAACTAATGACACGTGTATTTAGTTGCTTCATACGTTAAGTAAATTTTGTTTAGATGAAAAGTTCAATAACTTTCAAGTTTAGGAGCTTGATTGTATAACTAAAATACGAGGAACCTCCGATAAAAATTAAGTTTAACTTTTTGGTTCAGTTCATAAATAGATATCTATTTACTATTCCAGTAACTTCCTCAGTTGAAAGTAGTGCTGAGCAGAAGCATTTCTCAGCTTGAAAGATATCACAATAGATGAGTTTAGTACCATATAATGACGGCTCGATTATTTTTAATGACCCATCCTCGCGATCTCTAGCTATAGTCGACCCAAAACTTGGCTCTGTTTCTGTTTATCAACAAGTTAATGCAAGAGGAAACAATCAAGAGTTATTAGCTGGTTCTATATCCTCGTATTTGTGCCCATACTGTGGGTCTGAAGTGAACTTAAGCAGGGAGGAACGCTACCTGCATAATAGTAACACTGGTACAACCATTGCTGATGTGCAGGACACAGAGGTGGCAGGTTCCTCTATTGATACTACCTCTAATAATAATAATGGAACTGGTCACAATGACAAGAATAAATATAACGGAAATTTTTTGTCGACGACCACGGGATCGAACATATATTTCCAATTATTGCAAAGAAATCACAAGCATTACGCCATCCAGAATGGATCCCAATCTATTAGTCGTATACCAGATGATTTATTCATACCAGGGTATTTTCACAAGTTCTTTGAAATTCTGGAACCATTAGGAAATGGTGCCAGGGGTTCTGTCTATAAAGTGATTCATAAATTAGGTTCTACTCAGTTAGGTACTTATGCTCTGAAGAAAATACCAATAGGAAATGATGATACATGGTTTCAGAAATGTATAAGAGAGGTTAAAGCTCTTAGCTCACTTCAACATAAAAGTGGCAATTTAATCACCTATAATCACGTCTGGATGGAAATGGATGATTCAGTGGGTCATGTTAGAACTATGGATCTAATGGATGTTGAAGATACAACAAAGGTTCCCTGTATGTTCATTCTACAACAATATTGTAGTGGTGGTAATTTAGAGGACTGTATTAACAATAAGATATTTGTTAAGGATATTAATATGGTTCCAATAGAAGAAAGAAAACAACAATTCAGAGAATTACGTAAAAATCGAAACAGGCACGTAAGCGTTAAAGGTTTAACAAGTTTGCAAATTATTTCTATTTTATTAGACATTGCCACGGGGTTACATGAATTACACGATATAGGACTCATCCACCGTGACTTGAAACCTTCAAATTGTCTGCTTCTGGAACCTTACAACCAGTCAAATTATGAGTCAATAAAGGTAGTAATTGATGATGAATTCGAAGAGGTATTTCCTACCATTGTGATTGGTGACTTTGGTGAAAGTCAAATGAAAGGTGAATACAGGAATGCCACTGGCTGTACAGGTACCATGGAATTCACTGCCCCTGAGGTAATAATCGATGGAAACAATAAAGATGATTTACCATATCATGAATTTTCGTTTGCATCTGATATGTACTCATTGGGAATGATAGGGTATTTTATAGTTTTCGGTGAACTTCCATTTCAGGACAATCTAGAGTTGCCTGATTTAAAGAAGGACATTAGAAATCTAAAAATTACTACCGCACAAATGATCGATAAACATAAAGTACTCAAATTGAAACAAGTAGATTACCATATATTTGATATATTGGAAAGATTACTCGACCCAGATGAAAGAAAAAGATTGACCGCCAAAGAATGTGTACATATTCTGAAAAAACTACAAGAGATTCTCGGAAAACCTAGTGAATTTTTTACAGACCAAGATGAAGAAAGTCTCGAGAAAGAGGAACGGGATACACTCGTGGATGAGGGTAGAAGATACGAGGATTATAATAGAATTGGAATAGAACCTAAAGATGCAGTTGTAGAGAAAAGTGTCGAGTACTATCAGCTGTCCCCCATGTCACCTCGAAGACTTTCTTTACCTGAAATCGACGCTAAGCAGCGCAATCTAATTTGCATAGCAACGATACGAAATATTTCAAAGCTCTTTTTATTTCTTAATGTAATGCTTGTATTCTCAATGTATTATTTTGGAAAATCGAAAAGTTCCTTTTCCTCAGTAAATTCAAACATACTGCCATTAACATTTTTAGATTTAGGCCTAAGCATCAACAGTTCTAGAACGACTGTAAGAGGTTCACTTCTTTTAATCCAAATAATCTTATTCTCAATAATGCTATATAACGAAAATATTGTATATAATTAAGGTACAACATCATTACGTCTCAATAATAAGTTGTAATAATACACATAATCTATTTCATTCGAGAGTACACCAAGGTCTTCCATCAGAAATTTGATAATGGCAAATCTTAGGTTCGAGAAACAATCCGATCAGAGCTGCCATAAAAACTCCCGAGGAGTCTGCTATTGAAACAGCACCAAGTGCAAACTCTCTTTTTCCTGGTTCGACCTCTTCCATAATATTTAAAAAGGTATTCACATATGAAGCTCCTCCCAATAACCCTTCATAAAATATCAGAAGCATTATAGGTAAAGGGACATGAACAACATATTTTAAAGCTTGGACTATCGTAATAAAAAGATTTAGTCCTTGCAAAAAACTTAGTAAATAAAGGTTATGCATCCTAAATTTATGCGCAAGAGTTCTAGAGATGAATACACCAAATTGGTATAAAGTACCATAGGTAACATACATGTCTCTGTATTTATGGAAATATGAAGGTAGGTTTCCTCCTTCAAGTGGGAATAATAAGGTTGGACATACAGCCTGGTTTATTAAGTATTCAAATAGGTAAACAGAAGTAAGTGGAAGCATATATGGCCATACCAAAGATTTCAAATCCTTTATAGTTGATCCAAAGTTTTTAAGGATATCTTCAAAAAGTGGCCTCTTTGAAGACATAGATGTATGGCCAATGGTGTTGAAACTCTGAGAACCACTCATAACAGTTCTAATATTACTTGTAGGATGTGCCGTACTTTCAGAAACTTCCAGTGTAGAGTAATGGATTGATTTTCTATTTAATTTGAAAAAAAGGAGAAATGCAAACGGCATTATACTGAATAGTAGTAAAGAAATGGTCACAGGTATTTTAAGAATAGAGGTCAGTAGCATGTAGACACCACTTCCAATAATACCGGCTCCACCAGTGCCTGACGACCACCCATTCAAGGCCACCTCTTCATAATAATGTGTCAATTGTAAGAAAGATACCTCACCAAATCCAGAAGAAGTTGATGCCAATACAATTCCTAGCATACATAGAGGTAATGATTTAAGGGATACCATGAACATTCCTACAGAACTCAACAACATCAACACAACTATTCTATATTTGTACTGTATTTTGTCAACGAAAAATGGTGATATCAGTTTTATTATCAGAGATGGTGCAATATCAGCTAAAAGGACTAAGGTTTTTGGTAGAGCTGGTCCCACAATATCAACCGCTGCAGATAAGATCACAACGTAAAGAACATTGTTTACAAGTCCGAATATCCAGAAGTAACCATATACAGTCCACTGTTGTCGATCCATTTACTCTCTTTTTGATAGGTGGATCAGACCAGAACACAAACCAAACAATTAAAGCTATGGTGTTCTAGAAACCGGTTTTATATCCTCGAGTTCACTCTAACGACTACAATTCATTTTCACTCATATATATAAAAGTATGTCGCGTTTTTTCCCTTTTTCCCCGAAGAGTCGGTTGAGGAAGAAAAAATAACATATATAACGATAGTAACTACTAATTGGTACAAAAGAAGTGAGAATATAACTTAATATAAAAAAAAAAGTAGTGTGATAAAACAGCAAAACTCTAATACAATTTATAAATATGTATTATAACAAAAACAGTCTATAATATTATTGGGACCAAAGTTTGCACAGTGTTTATTCAATTGTTCAAGTAAGGTTTCAAATCTTTGAATCTTTCAGCTGCCTTCTCCAAGTAATCATCTTCTTTACATACAGCAAATCTCAAAAGATTTTCGGCGACCTTTTCGTGTTCTGCAATATAGAACTCAGTTGGAGGGATAGCCACAATTCCGATTTCATTAATCAACCAGTAAGAAATTTTAAAATCCTTGGCTTTCGTTTGAAGTTCTTCTGGGAATGTATAGCTCGTTGGAATCTTTACCTTCGAGAAATCAACCAAGATGAAGTATGTCCCTTCTGGCTTAGTATATGGCAACCCTAATTCATCGAAAACATTGGTCAATATTTCAAATTTCCTGATATATTCCTTTCTCATGTTGTCAAAGTAATTCATTTTCAATGCATCCAGAATGGAATTTGCACATGCTTCTTGCAAAGGTGAAGGAGAGGCAAAGCAAATTCTGGTGTGGGCCTTCGAAACAAAATTTAACAGGGAAGGATTTTGAGATACTACCCAACCGATTCTCCAACCTGTGGCAGCGAATGATTTTCCTGCAGATCCCACTGTCAATGTAAGTTGACCAATTTCTTCAGATAAAGCACCGATTCTTGGGAAAGATTCCGTGAAATACAAGTGCTCATATACCTCGTCTGAAATAATGACAACATTATTTCTAACACACAACTCACCAATTTTGGACAGCTCATTTTCAGTAAACACTTTACCAATTGGATTATGTGGGGTGTTAATTATAACGGCCTTGGTCTTAGAGTTGAATGACCTCTCAAGAATATCCCAATCCACTTCCCATTCCTGACCTGAGGTTACACGCTCTGAAATTTCCTTTGGAGGATTAATTGGTACATAGCGAACAACACCACCAACCAGCTCAATGTTGGGAATGTACTGATCAAAGAAAGGTTCAAAAACAATGACCTCATCACCAGGGTTCAATAGTCCCATCAAACATGCCAAGATACCCTCATTGGCACCAGTGGTAACGAGAACATTCTGCAAATCAAGATTTTTCCCGAACACAGGCTTGTAGAGTTCTACCAATGCATTGAGTAAAGAAGGTCTACCTCTTGTTGGTGAATATTGATTCACTAAAGGAATATCAAGAGCAGCCTTTGCCTCATTAATAGCAAATCCCGGTGGTGAGTAAGAGAAAAAACCTTGGCCCAAGTTAATCAATTCTTTTCCAGAGTTCATAGCGGCTGCATTGGCGGCAAACTCATTCGTGAGTGTCCACACATCCTTAGAATCGTTCTTTAAAAAGTATCTGTTTGGTGTAATCTTTGCCATCTTTCCAAAAGTCCTTTTCATATATATTATTTAAAGAATCAAAAGTAAAACTATTCGTCTTTTTATTTCCTATTTGGATAAAATACAGCTTTAATTGAGTGAGTTAGTTATAATCTATGGTTAGAACTGCATTTCAAGCTATGCCACTTCCTCCGAACTTCAGTAGTTTTCACAGGTCAAATGATTCAAACCCGAAAAATTACACAATGCCACAGTTTTCGGTTGCTCATCTTTTCACATTAATTTTTCCTCACTTCGGGCCAATGACCAAAAAAAAAAGGGTTGTTGCCATGGCAACGATTCAGAAAAAACGTTTAAGATGATCTGTACTCAAAAGTATATTAAAAATAATAAAATATATTTATCTTAAATTTATATATATATTATATTTTTTGAATAATTAACTATAAAAAACTATTCTTTGATAGCTGTAGATACATTCAGAGTGTCGAAACACTATATTACTAATTTTTTTTTTTTTTTT